>CM056995.1:16288038-16493038 GCA_029891345.1 Dryococelus australis
CTATTTCCTACTTTACTGAAGCCCTGCTAAATTTCTACTTCAAGGATATTCCTCCGCCTTAGGCAAACAAAAGGTTGACAGAGAGTAGAAAATTACACCAAACGGACAACGCACCGAATTAGTGCGCACTGAGTGTAATAATATTTTGCATAAGAACTATTTCTTGCTGGGCATTACCAACACAAATACTTTCCCACCTATTTTTATTTGCATTAATTATAAGTGATAATTATAGTTTATAGATAAAACATAAATAAAAGTTATGTTAACCAAAAATTAAGGTACTTTTGAGTTGTTAACAGAAGTGTAACATGCTTCTGATGTATGGCATATTTATGAAATAATGAAACACCTCATATACGGGGTGATTTTTCACAAGTTTGATTGAAAAGTGTGAAGAAACCTCAAACAAAGTACACGAACGAGTCATAACGGAGCAGAGTAGCGCGGCTTGGGAATCACAGGGAAGATCGCTGGGCGCTGAGACTCTCGCAGTACAGTGCCGGTCAAATACAAGCTTACAGTGCAACGCGTTGACGATTTTCTACAACGGGCGTGAAAGGGCTAAGTTCAAGCAAAAGTTAAGTTTTACCGAAAAGAAAATACGTTTTTGTTAACAGAAGTATAAAACGTTTGCGATACGTGGCATGTCTACGAAACGACCAGGCATATCGCACATAGGTAAATACCTGAAAAATTCGCGAGTTCTGTGATCTGCAGGCTAGACTCTACACAGTCTTATGTACAAATTTGTCGATGTCGACTGTGCAGTGGTTGTCTGCTGTCACAGTGGAAGGCTACGGTTGGGCCAGCGTTCTGCAAGAGGTGTCGAAACAATGCGTGGACCAATCGCTAATGTTATATAAACACACATGTTTTGAATTCTAACTTGTCCCTAAACGAATCCACTAATTCTTCAGGTTTCTATATATAGGCAGAGCTGGTGATTTTTCGCAAAAAAAAATGAGTACATGGTATACTCAATACTATAAGCCTCCAAAAGCAGTTTGTCTGTTGCCATTGGTTGCTGTCTGCTTGAGAAGGCGTTTTCATATTTTTGACCGGGCCTCTCAGAATTCGACAACATCGGCACGGCTCCTACGGGATTCGTGTATAGACAGTTAACGTGTGCCAGAAAGTAATCCAGCCAATCAAGATAGGCAAACTGCCCTACAGTGTTTTCAAATATAACTTGTCTGGAAATATTTTCGCGAAGACTGGTTTTTCGAAGGTTTGATTCGAAAAGTGTTGTTATATGCCGTTCACGGTAAAGTGAGCACTTTTTGAAGCTGTTTTCATCAGTCATAATAACCAATAAATATATTTCATTGTGGCTTCGGGAATGGGGTTTTGGCAGGGATACGAAAATAGACGCCAAACACATATATAGTGAAGTCACCTTCGCAATTGTTCAAAGTTTATTATACATACCCTGCACGCCTATGAGCCAATAGCAGACTTGCAAGGAAACACCTTGCGAACCCCATAACTGCCAAGTGTGGGCCAACAGCCAGTGAACACACATCTGAGGCTCCAGTATGCAGAGGACTGAGGAGTCTAGCCTACAGGCCATTGAACTCGCGAAATTTTCCTATCACTGGGTTTTGGGTATGGTGAATGTACACACTGCGTTTATTACTCACACGGTAGGGTTTACGTTAACAAGTGGTGGAAGGATATAAATTGGTTGAAAGAAAAAAAAGTTACTAGGGATTCAAAAAGTGGTCATTTTATCGTGAACGGCCTATACCTCCAAGAGTTCATAGTGGCACTAATAGCAATACTGTAGTTGCAGGGGCAGGTCGCTGACTCAGCAGCGTATAAGAGGTCTTTCCCCCCCTCAATGGCCAGCGACTATCACCTAGGAGTTTCCCGGGAAATTCCTCGCCCCACCAGCCCCCTACCAGGTCAACCCCCCTCCTCTCCCTGGGTTTAATCAGCACCGGCCGCAGTGTTGCCAACCCCACGGGTATTTGGCGATCTGAAACACGAGCCCGACCACGCTAGCTGACTGTATTGCCACGGAACAGCGAAGCTCGTGCTATAATTTTACGACCGTGGTCAGTTTGCGGTGGGTTCTATTCCCGTCGTCCTCGCAACGGGGGGAAAAAAAGCGAGAGTGCGATGAGTGGATGGTTTTAACGTTCCCGTGGTTTCGTTGGCCCATGCATAGCAGTTCGTCCATTATCGAGAAACCACTGGACATTCTGCTCTAAAGCCCGGTTTCGAATAGTGTTCAGAAAATGTCGCCCGTGCGTTAAGGCCGGGCTACAGTTGATTTGGCACGGAAAACAGGTACAGGCACAAAGAGTAGAATACATGTATTAGCATGACACTCGTTACAATCCCACACAATACACGCACAGAACGACAGTACAGGGGAAGCGCACAGAAAGTAGAGCTATATCCTATCATTCCTGCGTGTGTGCGCCGTGCCTGGCCAATCAGAACGTCCATACCGCCGAGTTCATGTGACGATGAAAATGGGTACAAAAGTAGTGAATTTGACTAGCGCTTGAAAAATTTGGCGCCCTATAAACAGAAGTTTGTTTGGATTAAAATTGTTACTGTACAAGCAATGTATGTTAAGAAAAACGGTATAACGCATTATATGTATACAAATTACGACACGAGCAGCAAAGTAAACAGAGCTATCAACAGTATGTTTTCATTCCAACGTGACCAACACACGCACACGCAATTTCCGAGCATAGTTTCCTTTCATTTTCACGGCTGTTTTCTGTAAACATCCGCCGTTTCTGTGTGCGTGCGATTTTCATTGTAGCTTTCAGATTCGAGCTGCGCGTGTGTTCTGCGCTATCGCACGCGCAGTGCGTGTGCTAAATCAACTGTATCCCGGCCTTAATGTATACAACTACTACAGGCTGTTCGCGACAACGTAAGCTCTTTTGAAGTCAACCTGTGAAAAACATATCACTGCCCGTAAGTACATACGTATACACTGGCACGCAGGCCCGCAGATAAGTTGGTAGAAAATTAAATGAAAATAGTTTTTAAGTCTTGAGAGTAATATGTAAACGTATGGCTACTGAGATCATTGTTTGTTTTATATAAATTAAGATCACGAAATTGCATATTGTTACAGTCGCGCCGCACCAACCCTAGGTAAAGGCTGTTCAAGATAAAAAAGAGCACTTTTGAAATCAACCTTAGAAAAAAGTCACTGCCCCTGCCTGCAAATATATAAACGGGGTGCACTGAGTGACATGTGCCCAGTAAAGTTGGTAACAGTGTAGTGAAAGTACTTCCACATTTTAACGTCGAATAAACAGGGTTAGGTAAACTTTTTATGATGACTTAAATTATTTATTTCGCTTCTTTTTTTTTCTTTCTAATGCATCGAAGTGTAAAAATGTGCAGATTTGTTAAAATTTTCCTTTTCTGATAATTTCACAGTTTCACTTGATCGCCGCATGAAGAAAGCGATGAGGCTTATGGCAACGTTAATTTTACATAAGACGGAAGAATACACAACGTGCATACAAGTAGATCTTGAGCAGGGCTTTCAAAAGTGCTCATTTTACTGTGGACAGCCTTTAGCTGGCAGGCACTCCCTCCTACCTGCCGTACCACAGTTGGCCAATGGAGACCTTTCTCGGGGAGAAGTGGCCCGACATTGGCAGAGCTCCCCATGCCACAGTGACGCTACTATAAAACATAAGACTTTCATTTAAAATATTTAAAAAAATACCAAAGTTTCCACTTGCATGACGCGTGAATAAGGCGAGGTGGTCAACGACAGTGTTAATCTTTACATTTAGCAGGAAAATTCAAAATGAAATGAAATGTATATAAATAATCAGGACTTCCAAACGTAATCGATTTACCATGAAAACCCACAGTATATACGTTCTCTATTTCATCAAAATTGAGAATGATTAATATTGATGTTTTATCTATGATATTAGAGCGTGCAAATGTATCAGATGAATTTTAAAGCAGTACAAGAACGAACAGAATGCCTTTGTATTTGCCACCAGAATTGTAGTGAATTATGTTCATAGCGAAAAATGAACCCAACATAGTAAATAAAAATGATAGAGAAAAACTACAAACAGATGAGAAGAAATGCATATTTCAGCTCCCGTTTGAATAAAGTTAATAAAATAAAGTAATAAAACCTGTAACAGAATAATTCGAAAAAAACTAAAAAATAAAATGGAGACACAGGAAAGTAAAATGTATACCTATCACCTAATAATAATAAATAATAGTCTGGTAAGCGATGAACAATCATAAGATATACTAACGTAACGAAATATGCTGTAAAATAACACTCATGACTGAGCGTTTCCGTAGTGATAAACACCATGCACTAGACGTAGTGACGTAGTTCACGTAGTGACGTAGTTAACACACTCGAACAACATTTCCAGATGCACCTGGCGAGATCTGTGCGTACAGGGGACACGAATACGCGCCAAGAGCAACGTGCAACATGCAACGAAATACCGTGCTCTTGACAAAGCGTGCATGTATTCCCACCTGGCCTGTCGGAAACTACGATCTCACTTGGTGAGCTATAAGGTTGACGCTTACTCTCGTTGCAACCTGCCTCTTCGCCTCTACGCCTCTACGTGCAAGAGCAAAGTGCAACATGCAGTGAAATACCGTGCTCTTGACAAAGCGTACATGTATTCACACCTGGCCTGTCGGAAACTACGCCTGCCTCTTCGCCTCTACGTGCAAGAGCAACGTGCAACATGCAGTGAAATACCGTGCTCTTGACAAAGCGTACATGTATTCACACCTGGCCTGTCGGAAACTACGATCTCACTTGGTGAGCTATAAGGTTGACGCTTACTCTCGTTGCAACCTGCCTCTTCGCCTCTACGTGCAAGAGCAACGTGCAACATGCAGTGAAATACCGTGCTCTTGACAAAGCGTGCATGTATTCGCTCCTGGCCTGTCGGAAACTACGATCTCACTTTGTGAGCTATAAGGCTGACGATTACTCTCGTTGCAACCTGCCTCTTCGCCTCTACGTGCAAGAGCAACGTGCGACATGCAGTGAAATACCGTGCTCTTGACAAAGCGTGCATGTATTCGCTCCTGGCCTGTCGGAAACTACGAGCTCACTTTGTGAGCTATAAGGCTGACGATTACTCTCGTTGCAACCTGCCTCTTCGCCTCTACGTGCAAGCGGTGTGGAGTATGTACGTCGGCGACTTGCCTGAAGGTAACTTTAAGCGGCGACTTTACATTTTTGTGGCGCCCTAATAAAGATAAACATGGGGTGAGTCTGTGTTGGGGACACGACCGTTTGTTTTGCTTGAATACGTCTACATTGACGCGCTCGGACGCCTTGATGTTTATTTTACGTTCCCGGCACCGCTTCACTCTATCATAATATGTTTCATGGGTATCACTGGATTCCTTTTGAGATGCTCTTTCCAACTGTATACTATTTTTGTATTTCGATTTAATGTTTTGACGAGTATAGGCCGAAATGACGTTTTCTTAATTTTTTACACTAAATGCATACAATTTCACCATAACCGCGCCACACAAATGTTTTTATACACGGGATCGATTGATCTTGACGAGAGCTGTCGATTGAAACCTAAACGAGCGTCGTAGCTTCGTCTAGTCGAAAGTTATACTACGCGGAAGTTATGAGATGCGGAGAAACGAACTCAAAATTGCCCCCCCCCCCCTTTTTCCAAGGCCGCGCGCGTTGTTTCGCAGTCCTCACTGAACGTAACGTATTCTTTGATCCTATGGTAATCGAGAGGTGTAATTGAATTTTGAATGTAGATGATAATTCGGAGCTGCAATGCCAAACTTTTCCCCCCGATTTTGCTATCATCGGATTTTCTGGATTGCCTCTCACTATGGTCGCAAATTTAAAGAAGTATTCACGTCAAAAGTATGATGTGTGTCTAAAAGCAATTCTAAAGTTTCTGTAGGGACCTACAGGCATTTTATCAGCCAAAATTTATTCTGAAAACACCTGCCTTAACCATTTTTAGGCGGAAAAAAATTTACCGTAGAACTTAGAAACTTAGAAGTTGAAACTTGTCTTTGGGCAATAAACGTTTATTCAGCTAATTTTCGTGTTCAGACTCCACTATAAAATATCCAACTGTTTTAGAATCCAGTGTTTCCTAGCAAACTTCTGTTACACACTCAATGCGATAATTTACAACTTACCTTAAAAATAAGAAGTAAGTTGGGGGTTCTGGGTAGAGATAGGGACTTAAGTCCATCCCAGAGCAGAGCACATGCAGCAAATGTACTAACTAAAATACACGAGGGGGTAAACATGGAAGCGGTTGGGGCCATAGTTACATCCCATAGCAACTAGCTAACCTAAGCTACAGAGGGCGGTGGAAAAACTGACATAGACACGGTAAACTCCCTAGACATGAAAAAAAAAGTTACAAACCTGCATGCGATTCATGAAGTAGAAAACAGAAATATTTTAGAGCAGAGGATGGTGACAGATATCATTACATAAAAAGGGGGTTCGAAACTTCAGAAGGGAAATATTGGCCGGGTGGAGCACTTCACGCGCCAGCTAGTTGAAGCTCGTATTAGAAACCTCTTTGCGAGGTCTGCAACGTCGCATGTTGACTTCTGTATACGTGGTTATTCTGTAGCAGTGTCTAGTGTGCGGTCTCGTACGAAACAGCCCCGCAGCATAGGCAATCTGCAATGCAGCTTTGCCTTCGTATTTCATGCACATCATAGACGAGATACAGTAGCTCTATGCGTAGACACGAGAATGACGCAGAACAGAGAAGCGTGCAGAAGCAAAATGGCGTAGTTGTTCCTTTAAGACTTATGCCCGGTTGCACCATTAACAGCTCTGAACCAAAATTCTAAGATCTTTGTTCAAACACGATCTTCAGTTTGATCTGAGTCCCAGTGTACGAGTGTTGCACCAACGTGAACGGCCGAGTTCTGATCGTAGATCACCTGATCTTGGTTCAGATCTAGGATTGAGATAAAACACAGTTTGTGATTGGCTCTTATTTCGAGACATCATGATTCAACTGTTTATTTTAAAGTCCGGAGACAATAAATACATTTTTGTGGACATTATCATTTTGGACTAGGCTTTTTTACTATGTAATTTAGTTGAGCGCACTACAAAATTTTCGTTTCAGTTCGTTTGTTTGATTGGAAAAACCCTTGGCACACACTTTTCCCGTTATTTTTAATACCAATATTGTTGAAGAAGGTAGTGTACATACATATAACTAGATGATGAGATATTTGATCTGTTTTAAGTAAAATAATTTCTGTATGAATGTTCGAAAATAATATTCAAATATGTATAATGTTTTGCATTCCCAAAAAAAAAAAAAAAAAAATGTACTTAGCGCTATCTGTTGACGTATTTTCGAACTACATTTGTTGGCTACGGCTGTTTCTTCATGAGCAAAACTTTGTACGTGAGATTTACCTCGTGGGGAAAATTACGACCGTTTCTGATGTTCGGAACGGATATCCCAACAACAATAATTAATAGAAATAAAAACACGAATATTTTATAACAAGTAAAATAAACAGTACAGGCTGTAATACCTATTACGTATGAGATGATGTTTTACTGAGGGATTACCAACTCGCGCCCAAGTGGCTGAGAGCTAGCCACTAATATAGCTTATTCTGTGCAGTAGGCGTGTCAAATGTGGTGCGAACCAATCAGAACTGTGGTATGTGGGGAAGCAGAGGCCAGTAGAAGTGGCGTTCATATGGCGTTGGATGTGTCACGATTCTAGCTTGTCTTGAGTGGAGAGATTTGGGCGCAACTTAGGCCATGTCCCAACTCAGGTATATACTTGCATACTTGCATCCTTGCATACTTCACTTACCCTTGGCACTAATCTTTATGAATTCGGACAGGCAGTCTTGTTGGCTTCGGTGCCAGTTATTAGCCAGCTAACCACTTTAAATGTTCATGTATTCCGACAAAGAATTTGATAATTGCCGAAGGTTTTAGGGTTTAAATGAAGTATTAAATAATATTTAGATTTGATTTACATTAACCTTTATTATCTTGCATTATTGTATTTAAATGCAATTTGGATTGCTTTTTATCTTAGCTTCTGAACGTTAGGAATTGCTTAGACCTTTTTTTAAGGTGAAACTTGCGATAATTATTTATTCAGTTTTAAGTTCTATGCATTAAACTTCAAATCAAATAATTATGTCGTAAATAAATTGTAATCTACAAATTGCTTCTCAAAATTCCGCACATTCCGCAAGTATGCGAGAAGTATACAACTTCGTTTACTTGCATACTTCACTTGCTGTTCGGACTGCACGTACGGCGTCACGTCCGGGGACAGGTACGCACAAGTATGTACTCCAGGCGAATTCGGACACAGCCTTAATTTCGAGGTCTCGAGAGCCAATGAGGGTGACGCGAGGTAAGTATGGAGCACCTTCAGAATGCAAGAGCGGGAGAAACAGGAGATCCTCTAGACAACTTGTCGACCAATGACATCGTCCGGCACGATTCCGTCGTGTGAAAATACGGGAGTTACCCGCCAGGAATCGCGCCAGTTCGCCCGGGTGGCAGGCGAGTAGTCTAACCACTACACCACTAACTTGTCTTGAATAGCAGCAAGCGCAAAGTGTTGAAGGCTGTTCACTATTAAATGAGCACTTTTGAAATCAACCTTAGAAAATTGTCACTGCCCCTACCTGCACATATATTTCCAGGCGCACAGGATGATATGCGCCCAATGACGATGGTATAGTTTATTCACGGTATCTTCGGCCTTTCCTGAAGCCCTGCTAAAGTTCTACTTCAAGGGTATTCCTCCGCCCCGTGCAAACAAAGCTTAACTAAGTCTGATAGATTACACCAGAGGGAGAGCACACCGGATTCGTGCGCACTCTCTTGTAACAGTATTTTATATAAGAACTATTTCTTACTAGGCGCTACCAACACACTCGTTTTCTCGCTGTTTTTATTATAATTATTTATTAATGAAGCATTGTAATTTATAGATAAAATATTAATAACGTTTCAGTTTAACACAGAAAAAAAGTTAACTTTTATGAAGACGAGTATAAAACGCTTGTGATACAGGGCTGTGAATGTGAATACAGAAACTGTGATGAACTATAACGATGGAATGAAAGTACACAGTACCATGTGTTAACCTCTAATAAATAGTGTTAGGTAGCCATTTGTGATGACTTAAAATATTTCTTTCGCTTTATGTATATTTTTATTGCATCGTAATGTAAACTAGACCATATTTGTAACATGTTTACTTCTCCTATCATTCCACAGTTTCACCTGACCGACGCATGAATAAAGTGATGAGGCCCATTACAATGTTAATTTTATATAAGGTGGAAAAAATACACAAAGTGCGTATAAGTAGAGCTCAAGCAGGGCTTTCAAAAGTGCTCATTTTACCGTAAACAGCCCATAATTTAAGCACAACCGTTAGTTCAGTGGCTGGCGCGAGACGCTGACTCCGGCACGACAGACTATTGCTCGGCATGGACGAGTCCGTATTGGCAGGACTTTCGTATGGCGAGGTGGTCTCCGGGCGCTGATTTGCTAAGGACGTTCAGCCATATTTCCGGCCAGCGAGGTAGATTTTCTGGCGTGTGTGTGTGTGTGTGGAGTTCGCGAAATGCGCTGCAATTTCACAGGTGTATCCTCGAATCACACGTATAACACTACAATACTGCCACAATCAATGCCTGGTTGCACCATCGTGATTCGAAACTCGATCCGAGATCGGATCTAAGGTCGACACAGAAAACTATTGCACCATTCGAGTTCAGAGCTGGACTGCAGCTCGAGATGAAGTTAATTTCGAACCACGGAAATTGGAGGTTCGAAATCTCGATCCGAGATCAGCAGCCATCGTCGACAAATGTAGTTTGAAAATACGCCAATAGATTGTTTTCATGGGAAATTAAAACGACATTGTACACACTTGAATATTATTCAGTAAAATTTTTACAGTACAACAATAATTCACTTAAAACAGATAAAACATCGCACATCTAGTTCTATCCATAGTGAAAAATACGCCTACGTCCATGACGTCATACGTTATGAACCAATAGCAAAATTTGTCTCATACTTAATCTCGATCTCTCGCTTTGGAAACAAAATCTACGAATCGAAGATCCAGAATAAAGAAATTTCCCTGGTGCAACACTTTTACATAGGAACCAAGATCAAACTGGATCCTGGTTCGGAACTAGGATCATTCGATCTCGGATCACGGAAGATGTTAGTGCAACCGGGCAGCAGGAAATAACTTAGCTTCGAGACTATCGCGTTTGAAACATTAAATTTGCTGTAATAAGTACATTTCCGTATAGAAGCACTAGGCCCCTCTCCACACTTCGCCTCGCCTGTTTCATAAGAACTTCACCCCCAGTCCCTGAGAGCTTTAAAGAAAACCTAGGGAATGTTTCAAGTTGTTTAAAACCACAGTATTGTTTAAATCTGTTGCAAGCGATTCCATCATTCCGTAGCTAAAAGTGGAAAAAGGTGCGGAGATAGGCAACAGTGTTTCGTCGCTTTTCCATTTTTTTTTTTTCGCCCTGAGTTTTTATTGACGCGGCCTTATTTAAGCAACATTCCATTTTAAGGGTTGCTACTATATATATATATATATATATATATATATATATATATACATACACACACACACACACACACACACACACACACACACACACATATATATATATATATATATATATATATATATATATATATATATATATATATATATATATGTGTGTGTGTGTGTGTATATATATATATATATATATATATATATATATATATATATATATATATATATATGGCTGCCTACTAGGCGCTAGAAATGTGTTGCAGTGTGTTGGGAAATCCGGTTTTTTTTTACGTAACTATTCCACGTGCGCCGAATGTGCTAATTTACGAAAAGAAAACAAACTTCAGACGATGACGGAATGTCGCTTTCATGACACTACGCATGTTAGAACCACTATTTGCAAGCCCTAAAACATAGCTACAAACAGCCTTTTCAGACTGCCGTATACAATCCTGCATTGAACTTTGCATTAGACGTTCCATCAGCAAGATAATTTGTCACCGCTTAATGTCCCATAGGAAAAAAACTGTTTGACGAAAAGCTTGCGCGCTAGTTTAGTTCTTCGCGCATAGTGGCGATGCGGCCCCTTGATGTGCGTGACAGTGTCGTCCAGTGGCTGCTGGTGATTTTTGGAACTGGGAGGGCTGTGGCGATCCTAACTCAGATCATTACAAATTGCTTTTTTTTTTAAATAGGCAGAGTGATAAATATTTTGCCTACGACAGGCTTACGTAAATGTAGTAATGCAGCTGAATACAAGAATTAAGTGCGGTTGTTTGAAGAAAAAAACGTATCATTGCTGGATTTGTAATGGTCAACATACTGTAGCCATTGGTTAAGAGCTAATCACTAGCACAGGTATTCGTTTGTTTTAAGTTTGTGTAGGTTATATGCCTTCCAACCAGTACCCATGTGGTATGGTACATTAGAAGAGGCGATGAGAAATTAGATAAAAATACTAATTCTAATATACTAATGAAGATGATAACTTAAATATTCTAAAACAAATATTTTAAAAACCCAATACTAATTTACACACAGCACATACAAAATGCATGTCAAAAATTTAAACTATAGGATGAAAGTGGCATATCTTAATTAATCTATTTGTAAATAAAATCCATTCTTCATTCTGTACGCGCTATCTAACTAGCAATGAATATTCACCTTGCCAATCGCTGAAAATATTGAGGCATTCTTTATAAGTTGTGAACATGATTGATGTCTTTTAACTTTGTCGCCCAAATGTTTCAAATCTTTTACCCAATTGACAGTCCACGCACGATCACTAGGTTTCACAAGCAAAGTAATGAAACAAATACAAAGCATTTCGAACTTCACTCCCTCATAGCCAGTCCGCGAAATTGTATCAACTTAGGTTGAATTTTCGCATATACGAGCCACTGCGTATACCATCGTGGCTTTGTTGTTTTGTTATATTTAACTGCGGCCTTGCTGGTCCAAAATTCTTAAGCTCTAGTTTATTGCTGTAATTCAAAATCTTTGCCACAATAAGGTTTTTAAATGATACTCGCCGAATTATCCATTATTTACAAGTTTACATAGCACCACATGGACAACTCTTCAACCCTGCTTCTGACCGATGCTCATGGCTCATCATTAACAACAAACTTGTTACGAATATTAGACACTGTGTTTGAAACTCACGCGACTTTTAACGATATCTTTGATTAAGAACTATTCGAAATAAATACAAGCATTGTTAAGAAATGTGTTTAACAACTGCAAGAGAGCGGAGCGCGAAAGTGCGCCTATAAAACATGCAGTATATAACTGAAGAACACATTCTGTTTACAATGGAATTCGAAGTTCCAGTTTTGGCCGCCCTGTCAAGTTCCAGGAAACCATATTCGTGTATGAGCAGGGGCGAGCCCAGCTCTCTCTCTCTCTCTGATTTACAGCATGTGATTGGCTGAAAAGGGACGAGCCCCTGAAGTCTTCACCTACTTCCCGTAGCACCCCTAGTCACTTGTTACCGTCAACCCTCTCTATTTGCTCCACCCACTTCGGGGCGAAGAATCTGTAGCCCACCACTCGACATTTCCAAAAGCATTTCCCTCGTGGCAAGAGACTCGTCTATCTCAAAAACATTGGCTGCCAAATAACCTCCGTATTCGTATGCTGTATTATTTGCTGAGTAATAGATGAGTAGAGGTCTGCGTTCTGAAATTTTATTAGGAGGGCTGCGCTCCGCAGCTCTCCCTCAGCAGTCGTCACTGGTGCCGCCCTTAGCGTTCGCTCGCTTTTGTGCCATGTCGCGTCAGGTAGGCGGCCCCCTTAATATCTAGGTTTGTTTTAGGTGTTTGTAATAAGTGAAAACATAGTTACTTAAAATTTCGTTTTTCGAAATACTTATCTAAAAACCTACAAGTACTATACATCGAAGAGTCAAATATACAGGCTAAGAAAACCAAAGCCCTCGCTTTTGTGAACATCCCACGATGGGCTTTATTCTCGCATGCAGAAGAGCGGCAATGTTATCGCAGGAGATCGCTCGCCTGGAATGAACGATGGCGAACTGCGCCAAGCGCATCCGGCTGTAATCGAAAGCGGAACTTTCCCCAGGAGCGACTAAGGCTTGCCAACTGCGGAGCGTGTGACGGAAACCCCTCGGCTCCGCTGAGGGGAAATTTTGCTGCAGAAATAAATAAAACATGTGCTTTTACACGGACCGAAGAATATACAGGGCGATTCTCAATTAGACCGACAAACTTCAGGAGGTGATTATTCATGGAAAAGTAAAAGGAAAACTTATGTGACACTTTATACTTATACCTAATATTAAGGGCGGTATGAGCCCTTAAAAAAATGAGGTTTTATATCTGTGCAAAATATCGGTTCTTACGGTGAAGGTCCCGATAACATACAATAATGTTCCAAGAGTTGTCATTTAATTTTACTTCGTCACCGATATTTTGCACAAATACGGTTTTAAACCTAATTTTTTTAAGAGCTAATACCTCCCTTAATATTCGGTTTAGGTATAAAGTGTCACATATGTTTTCCTTTTACTTTTTCATAAAGAATCACCTCCCGAAGTTTGTCAGTCTAATTGCGAATCGTCCTGTATAGCAGTTTTAGACTTTTGTTTCGTCTGCATAGCCTATTTCGTCATCTCCACATGTAGATTTGGTTAGGCAAACGAAGGATGTTTTGCGTTTGAAATAATCCGTAGTTAATACTTTTTTACATCAAATTAATTTAATTTATTTAAATAATACTTTTTATGGGCAACTACAAATTTGTTTCGATATTCCCTATAGTGCATAATCACAATAAAATGCGCACTTTCGT
This sequence comes from Dryococelus australis, assembly GCA_029891345.1. Lineage (NCBI taxonomy): Eukaryota > Metazoa > Arthropoda > Insecta > Phasmatodea > Phasmatidae > Dryococelus > Dryococelus australis. Next base: position 16,301,949 of record CM056995.1, read on the forward strand.
AAATCATACTTAAAATTTGTTCTTCCTTTCCTTTTTAAAGCATTAAAAAGTTAACTCTACCAAGTAAATGGAGCCACGGTCACGTAGTGGTTAGACTACTCGCCTCCCACCACGGCGAACCAGGTTCGATTCCCGGCGGGGTCGCCCGGCATTTTCGAATGTGGGAATCGTGCCGGACGATGTCGCTAGTCGGCGAGTTTTCTCGAGGATCTCCCGTCTCCCCCGCCCTTTCATTCCGGGGCTACCGATACTCGCCCCACTTCACCCACATCAGCTCTCAAGACCTCGATGTTGAGAGCCGCCCAAATCCCTGGCTCGCGATATGTGTGTTTGTATCACGCGCTTTCAAAACCAACTACAACTAAACAAAACACTAGAAGTGGTAACATTTACAACACGGTGCCAATATGTCATACCTCATCTTATCATATTACCAGGCTTTAAAATCTCATACTTCCACATAAACAATTTTATTCTGAAGTATTGTCAATAAGAAACATGGCATGAAAAATCTGCTCCTCAAGAAATATCACATGGCTGTAAAATACCACCCAGCAAAAAAAAAAAACGTGAATGAGCTCGATAAACTGTGAAAGACTATTCGTTCAGTTCTGTTTGATAGGTATGAATATAATTTTGTCCACGCCCTTGAGCAAATCGGGTCATTAAGGCCTGTCTACAACCAGCCATACCTGTGGTCGAGGACGTGTCCGAAACTCGGCCTCAAGTGACGTCACATTGACGCAGTCCGAATATGGTCTATAAATGCGTTGTACGGAGTGAGCTTTCACAATCCGACACTAGGTTGCAGTAAATTCGGTACATCATTTGTTGTTACGTAGTGATGTTTGAATTTGCTGAATTATTGATTATTTAATGTTTACGAAATGGGAGATTTGAACATTTATTTTTAAAAACGCCTTAACGGGTATATTTTAAATAAGTTTGCCAACGGACCTCTACATTTTATTTTTTAAACCTACGTTTTAAAATTTTTAGCCTCCAAATAAAATTATCAGACCGAACGAAGACGTAACTAATTATTTATTAGCATTTCATAATGTATGTTTTGAGAAAGCCCATCTTGCACAATCAGTGTTTACATTAATATCGTACACATTCCACCAATGTGCGCGAAAGTATTTGTAGTCTTCTTCTTTTTCTATAACCTTAGCACACAACTTCGGACAAGAGTTCAGTTTTCCGAATACTCCAACTTGGGACACAGCAGCTTGGGACAGCGCCACGAAGTCATAGGGTCACGTGCAAAAATCAGCGTGTCCTTGTCCTAAGACACAGCTTGGGACAGCGCCACGAAGCCATAGGGTCACGGGCACAGATCAGCGTGTCCTTGTCCTAAGACACAGATTGGGACAGCACCACGAAGCCATAGGGTCACGTGCAAAAATCAGCGTGTCCTTGTCCTAAGACACAGCTTGGGACAGCGCCACGAAGTCATAGGGTCACGTGCACAGATCAGCGTGTCCTTGTCCTAAGACACAGCTTGGGACAGCGCCACGAAGTCATAGGGTCACGTGCACAGATCAGCGTGTCCTTGTCCTAAGACACAGCTTGGGACAGCGCCACGAAGTCATAGGGTCACGTGCACAGATCAGCGTGTCCTTGTCCTAAGACACAGGTTGGGACAGCGCCACGAAGTCATAGGGTCACGTGCACAGGACAGCGTGTCCTTGTCCTAAGACACAGCTTGGGACAGCGCCACGAGCGATAAATTCGCTGCGTGATTTTTCCGAGTTTTGAATGTGATGTTGGATTAATTTATTTTCCCTTGATTATTAATGTGCTTAAATGAAACAATTCAGAAAGTACGCCTTAAGCGAACTAGATGTTGACATTATATTTCAACTTACACGTAGCAAACAGTGTACGAACTTATAACTATGTTACAATATCGATTCTGCCAAATTTTTGTATGATTGATATTGTAGCATAATTATGGGCTCGTAGTTAGTTTCTATGTTTGATCTGCAGCGTGGAGTCAACAGCCATCTCACTGAGGATGTATTTTCATAATTTTGATGTGTAAAAACATTAGAATGTTAACCCGTCAAGACGAGGTGGAACACTAAAGTAAATGATATTAACTGCACCATCATGTATTCATATCTCATATATACCCTATTAATGTTTATTAATTTTGGTTAGCTATTATTTCGTGTTCGTTTACAGTTTATTCTTATGTATTTATTACTGATATTTCATTCATTCAATATTAACGTTGTAATTGTTGTCTAGTTCATGTAAAATTTGGTCTATAGTAATAATTACTGTTTCGTCTTAAGTTTGCAGGAATATTAATTTGTAATTATTTTGTTAGCAATTACTGACCTTTTTTTTATCATGTAGAAAATTTTAAGGCGTAAAAGAAGGCAACTCGCCTTAACTTCGCAATTTAATAAAGCCACAAATAAAAAAATAAGAAAGGATATTTAGGAATCCAAAACGGCGTGTGAAGTTTGCTCTTTACCGTCAATTTTAGCGAACCATTCATAAAAAAAAAGTGTATATAACCTATTCACGGTAAAGTGAGCATTATTGAAAGCCCTCTCATCTGGAATAATAGTCTATGAATGAACTTTATTTCAGCCTTAGACATTAATTTTCAAGTGCGATGGTATATACACACTGTGTTTTTTTTTTTTTTTTTTTTTTTTAACGTGCATTGCAATATTTATTCTAGAAAGGTTGTTAGAAGTTAATACGGTTCAAAGGAAAAAGTAACTAGGGCCTCAAAAGTGCACCGTGAACAGCCTATATAGGCTGTTCACGGCAAAATGAGCACTTTTGAAAGCTCTGCTTAAGATCTACTTGTGTACACGCTGTTTATTCTTCCGCCTTATGTAAAATTAACATTTCCATGCGTCGGTCAAGTGAAACTGTGAAATTATTAGAAAAGTAAGTACTGTAGAAATCTGCTCATTTCTACACTTCGATGCATTAAAAAAATACAGAAAGCGAGAAAAATTATTTAAATACAAAAATGATTACCTAACAAATTTTGTTCGACGTTAATACGTGGAACTACTTTCCCCATCATCAGTACCAACTTTATTACGCGCATGTCACTCACTGCGCCCGTTGAAATATATGCAGGTAGGGGCACTGATATTTTTCTAAGGTTGATTTCCCCGTTGAAATATATGCAGGTAGGGGCACTGATATTTTTCTAAGGTTGATTTCAAAAGTGCTCACTTCATCGTGAACAGCCTTTAGTAGGTTGCAACGAGTGCTGCCGTCAGAGTGGGGACAACGAGGCTAGAGGCGCACCCTCCCCGAGGATCGAACTGTAACCGGCGCAGGAGATTTCGGTGTGAATGTATTGATGAGGGGGGGCGGGTGGGGGTGAAACCGCAGCGTCGCCATTCCGCCGACCTCGGCAACAGTTAATTACAGTGCGGAGGCGCTAGGGTGCAGCGCTAATTGGGTCGCCCCGGGCACAGCTACCCACACCCCCGCCGTCCACAATCGACTAGCCCCCTCCCCTTTTCACAACCCGGAGGGTGGTGTCACGAGGTCGTGAAAGGAAAAGCTCAGCCCTGCGCTCCGCGCTACGTCAGCAAGACACGTCAGCAACCCTTTACCCTCCTCACACCCTCTTCAACACCGTAGCACTAACCCCAACCAACCCTCCACCTTCGCCAGGCAGACGTTCTAGAAGAAATCAGGTAATAGGCTGTTCACGGTGAAGTGAGCACTTTTGAACACCCTCTCATTTTGAATAATAGTCAATAAATATATTTTATCGTAACCTTAGGAGTTAAATTCCGAGTGCAGTGGAAAATACACACTTTGTTTATTACTAATGTTGCAATATTAATTTAAAAAGGTGGTCATACGTTGAACTACGGCTGAAAGGAAAAAGTAACTAGGGCCTCAATAGTGCTCACTTTACCGTGAACAGCCTATACCCGCTGGTCGCTGTGGTCGTGCCTGTTTCTTTTTTAATACCCCCTGCCTGCCGTCACAAATAATTTTGTTGTGAAAGATGCCAAAGCTGGATTTACAATAACCCGACGGTCAGACAAAACAACCCCGACACAGACGAAAATTTTTCATCAGCCAATCAGGAGCGAGGTCGGGGCGACAGACGCAGCCCCAACAAAAGTACATTCTATTTCGACTTTCGTCGGGCGTCAGACTGGTCGGCCTCGCTTGTCAGGGGGGGGGGGGGGAGGAAACACAAACATAACCTTACAAAACAAAATGTCGTGTGGATTTCATTACTATGGTAAATTTCACATTAAATATATGTTTTTTTTTATGTTTACGTCCTGGCTTTCTTGTAACAGAAAGCTAATGAATTGTCAAAAATAAACATTCGTAGAAAAATAACTGTTCCAAAATCCAAAAATACTTCGTTTATAAAGTTATCAAAACAAAATAGTGTACAATTATCTGCGATTTCTTTCCATTACATAGCAAGTTACTGGCCCTTCTAGGATTTCGCCGAAAGCCACGCAACGCTTGTCGGAAGGAAACTGTCGCGGTATTGTAAAAATTGAACTAATTTTGGTGGCGGGAATGGTCGGGCTGTAACGTCGTGTCTTGACTGTCGGGAAGACCTCGTCGTGGCGTTGCAAATCCACCATAACGCCTCTTGAGCTATTTGCCTGAGCAACAGTTAGTTTGTGAGAAGGTTGTATTAAAATAGGCTTGCCATCAGGATGCTTTAGAAATCGCTGCACTTAATGCACACGTTCCCATCACAGAATTCTGTTAAAAAAAAATGTAATCGCATATTTCCAAGGAGGAAAAACTGCGTGTTTACAACAAATTATTTAATCGCTAGTAACAATATAAATTGTTTGGAAATTAACGAACTGGAATTTGCATGTCCCTTTACTAGTCTACAGTAATTAAAGTTGTTTTTCTCTCACAGTAAATAGTTTGTGTGCGCCATTTCTAACTTTCATTCGTGTGTTTTATCAAGGTCGATACCAGCTCTGTATTATGTTCTTTTTACTCTTTTATAACTAGGTTAAGTGAGCACAAATTGTGTTTGTGGTCCTTCTACCACATCGAAACAGAGATTCCAGATCGGACTGGCCAAACGCTTTTTAATTGAGCAACTCATGTATCGCCCTCTGGAACAGGCCGGTCATACCGAAAATTCAAGGAACACTTGGCGATATTAAATTAGCTCTTAGCTGTGTGGCCGCAGTTATCAAATACGAATTGTTTCAGAACCGAATAGACCTTCCCTACTAATCATGACTATCGGTTCGCTGAAGTTATCGGATATAAAATTCTAATCAATTTCAAAACATGGCCAGCATATATCTGTCTCTTCATAGCTTGTTTCTGAACTGAAGTCTCAATAAATTCATATTTGAAGAGGGCAATTTCCTCTGAGAAAATCTTTGGAAATCTTCATGGAAGGGGGGGGGGGAGGGTGCCCTTCTCCAAGCCCTCCCAACATGCACGTCCATGGTCCATGTCTTGGGCTGACAACACTGGCGCCCTAATTGATTCATTGTTTATGCTTTAAAAATGCCCGTATATTCAAGTATTATTTTCACCTTAATATGCAGTTAACGTACGCAAAAGTAACCCGCACGGACAAAAAACGGAGCTGTTCTCCGAAAAGACGAAATACGAACGTTTCCATACATATATTCTGTAGCTTCGGGTATTAGAAAACGATCAATGCTGAGTTCACACTGTTACGATTTGGAGAGACTTGAATTCGACGGCCTGCTTGAACGCGCCATCACACAAGAGCTGTAATCAGGACAGCCAGTTGCCGCAATCGGGACTCGCACTGCCCAAACCCCGGTAAGCAGGAATCCCCTCTACCAGCCGGGGGATGTGGTCTTGTTGTGTTATGTGAACATGCCTTAATCCGACGGCCTGCTTGAACGCGCCATCACACAAGAGCTGTAATCAGGACAGCCAGTTGCCGCAATCGGGACTCGCACTGCCCAAACCCCGGTAAGCAGGGATCCCCTCTACCAGCCAGGGAATGTGGTCTTGTTGTGTTATGTGACGCCTATATGAGGGCAATGCAGGGTGGCGGAAGGCGTCTTTCTCCTTGTGACGTCGGCCGAGATGGACGTCCCACGAAGGCTGCTATACCGACCGCCCTAATTCGTCATACTTCATCAGCCTTCGGATACTTCTCAAGGTGGGACAGTACCATATAATAACGTGGCTCACCGTAAGGCATTTTACGTAGTTAACTTAACAATGCCTCCCGACCATATATTAATTTATGTAATGTCTGGATGTTTAATTATATAACCATATAGTAACATATAACTCCTTATATTTATTTACGCCTCATGCTCTACCATCATGAGATACATCAAGAGTCCCTTGTACTGAAACGTTTTCTGTGACATTGTTGTTTGCGCGTAAACGCGTATCTCGGCAAATAAAGTCCTGGAAATACGAAGTTGTGCCAGAAAGAATTAAAAAAAAACTACTGCCTATGTCCCTATATATTTTTATTTTATCATATAACGTGTATTAATGGAGAAAAAAATTCGTGAAAGTGGTCAAATGTGCTCTTTTTAAGGCTTCCCAATGCATTGTCTTTAAGCGGCAAGAGAAACGTACGATCATACGCAGGTTGTTTGATCTGTGGTCTTTCATCCCATGTAATAAAACCCCACAGTTACATATCTAGTTTACACAGTAATGCGTTAGGACGGAAACACTGAACGTCTTGCACGTAGGAGCGATGAGGCACTAGGCGTGCGTGTTAGTGTCGCCCGTATCGCTCCCTCGCTTCTTGACTTTTCACGCGCAGCTCTATAGTCCCCATTACAACAAATACGTTTTAACCACAACATATAAACTAAAACTAGAACAACACGAAGTTTCATTTGCCACGCACTGTAGCCATCTCCTGTGGCAATGAGGATATCTACGCCACTAAGAGATATTACTTCAAACATTAAAAGCATCACCAGTAACAGTTAACAACACGTAAACAACTCAAAAGTTAGTAGAAGCTCAAAAAGTTACGTATATTACATTCCCAGAAGGTCGTAAAGTCAGTGAAAAGCGTTACGGACCCCAAAACTTTTGATTCGTATTCGTGTGTCGCTCCAGATTTATTCTCTATTCACCGAAGATCAAGCACATAACGGGGGGATTGTATTTAGAACGAGATAAAGAAATAAAAAGTAATAAGGAAATTTCAGGACAGTTTATGTGCATTCGAGTATGTACATGTCAGTGAAATGTACGCAAGTAATGTCCATTTCCGATACAGCAACGCGTCGATAGTTTTGCGAGGATTTTAGCAAGTAGTAGGGGAGTGCCGATCGTAGGCCACCTTTGATTGATTGAAAGGGTTAACTTTACATCAAAGGGTTAATTAAATTGATTGAAATGGTTAATCAAAAAGGGCTACATTTTAATCCGATTTTAAGCCGATCACAAAATTCTTAATCCGATGAGAAATGGAAAGGGTTAAATTTATTGAAAGGGTTAATTTTTTGGTTGTTGTACTTCTTTCTTTTTTCTTTTTGAGTGAGGGAGAAGTAGCAGGAGCTCTGGCATGTCCCTCACCCTTGGAGCTCTGGCAGTCGATTGACCAGAGTTTTTTTGGCTGATTGAGTCCCAGAACTTGGTTCATTAGAAGCCAAGCTCATGGGATCCCCCTGAAATTTTTTATGGAGTACCAGGTTGAAGCAACCTTTACCTCCTGCATATGGGCCTGGTAATTAAATTTCCCTACATTGTTGTAATTGGGTTTTATCACCTACCTGCTGTTAAGCGTAGATCTAACCTAGACTAAATAATAAATCTTACATATAAAGCTAAATTTTATTATTTTTTTATTTGATTTTTAATTTGTAATTTTTTCTTATTTTTATTAATTTGTTGAATTTTTACTTTTTATATTTATTTCCCCCCTTTTTTGCATAATTTTTATTTGTTTTCTTGTTTGTGTCGAGTGTTACCCATGTCCTAATAAAGTTTGTGTTTAACCTTTAACCTTAACCCCCCCCCCCCTCCTGGGTAAAATATGTGCCCAGGCGAGGTTTCCCTACTTGACTCTAAAGGCATTTATTTTCCTAACCTGAAGGGTAGGATCTGCCTGCAATCTGTATATTAATTACAACATTCACCTTAAGAAATATAAAACAATTAGTAATATATTAATATACAAAAGTTGTGAGAAAAGCATGTAATGGTGTGATTGGTGTGGGGGGTGAAAGCCTGTGTGATATGAAATACTTTGTGTGCCTGCTATCTGGGGTGTGTGACCTGGTTTGCTGCTTCTCTGTTTGGACAATGTGCTTTTCCCAGTTTTCAGGGTTCCTGGCAGGCTGATCCGGCTAGTGTGGCACTCGAGGTTGATACTCACCACTGGCACTGGCCCTGCCAGCCGATCCTCTACTTTGGCTCCTTCCTGCGGTCCATCCCTATGTGTGTTCTTCATTGTGACCTGTATTCAGCTTTTCCCTAGTACCCGGGCAAGTCTATAACTGCTATGACTTCGATTTTTTCTCTTATGATTCTTTTTTTTTTGGTGAGATTCTTTTTTTTTTTTTTTTTTTTGGCGTGCCTTCTTGATGTGTTTTCTTAGCAGTGTTCTTGGACTTCCTGTCTTCTTTAATTTTTCTGGAGTGCTGTTTTCCTCTGGCACATACATGATTTCTATCAGTCCTAATAAAATGGTGTTTTCTTTGCCTTTTGCAGTGGTTTGGGAATCTGAATTTACCTTTATTTTAAGTAAAATGTTGATGACTTTTTGAAATTGCATTGCTCTTATGAAGCTAATTGCATCTTGCATGTTGTTTAGTATCATTTCTTCTTGGCTGGTCTCTTTGGTTGTACCCTGTTTGGTTGTGACTTGTTTTGTTAATGGAGGAAAATCCTCCTTTTTTTTTGCTTCCCTTAGAATTTTTCTGCTGGCCCTGATTTTGTGCCCATGTTAGTTTATGGTCTGGAAAGTTGTTTATTGATTGATATGATTCTTTGTTTACTGTATATTTTGCTCTTTATTCGCCGTTTTGTGGGGCTCGTTTATTTAATTCTCCCTGCCATTTTTTTCAGGTTCTATCTCTTGCCCAGTGAGGTTCGACACTTCAGTTGGATGTTGGCATCTGAGTTTCTTGGGCAGAAATGATTCCAGCACATCTGACACATATTTCTTGTTGCCCACAGCTTCTGCTGTGAGGCCCGAATTCATGGCAACTATAGCATTTCAGAGGTGTTTTTCTTCCTTAGGTATGGTTGTGTTGATACTCTGACACCTGCAATGATTGTCAGATTGATGAGTTTCTCTTTTTTGTGAAATGTTTCTTGTATGGTGTGCAGTGGCATTGGCATCATTTCCTGTGTTTCTGTTATCTTTTTCATTTGTTTGATGTTGGTGGTTTCTATTCCCTCCTCTTTGAGTAGCCCACACAGTTCCTGCTCACTTACTGTGGGAATGAAACCTTTTAGTACTGTTGTAAATGTTGTGGGTCTTGTTATGAATATAAAGTAAGGAAAGTTTTCTTGCGTTAATATGAGAATGATTTTTCATAATCATCCTTTATTTACTGTGCATATTCTGCCTCCTTGTTAGCTGTAAACTACTGTTGCTCGGTTGCTTGTAGCCTGTGCTATTTGTTGTGATGTTTTCAGGAAATTACCATGACCTTTCATTACTATTGGAGGTGGTCTTCTATTGTCACCATTTGGATTTTCTATTACTTTTCCTCATTCCTCCTCTTCTTCCTACTCCTCTTCTTCCTCTTCATCCTCTTCTTCCTCTTCCTCTTTTCCTCTTCCTCATCTTCCTTTTCATCTTTATTTGCCAGAGGGTTTGTGTGTGGGGAGCAATGTGTGGAATGTTGGCTTGCTTCAACACTAGCAGTGCTCTATTGTAGTCAATTTCGTTTTTTTTTATTTCCCCCCTAGTTTGGTGGAAATCATTAATAGCCCTGTTTTTTTTTTTGCTATTGTTGGTGTAATTTTCCTGAAGTTGTCATTACCAGTGATCATTATTGGTTGTTTTTTCTCTTTTGGGTGACTGACAAAAGATTGTGGGGGTGGGGTTTGTTTGTTGTCCTGCTTTTTAGAGTTTTCACTTTCTTCCCTGTCGTTCTTCTGCTTACCAGGTGCTAGGGTCCATTAATTGTCTTCTGTGGGTGTCTTGATTTTGTCTGTTTCTCCTTGATTGGATTGGCTGTGCTGTAGTGATGGTGTTTGGGCACCTGCTCCACCCCAGGGACTCTAAAAGTGCAGAGAGGCTAGCCCCACAGAGGGTGTATCACCTGGGGTGGGGTCCAGATATGGCTCATTTTCTATGCCTGATTGGACACAACCTGCCTGTTTGCTTACCCCAATAGCCACTGACCCAGCTCGGGCTATACCTTGGGAGTCTGACCCTGACTGCTGTATTGTTGTTGATTGGTGTGCCGCCTTTGTTGACTCCGCTAGGTTTCCCGGGGATGGTAGTACTAGTGTTGAAGCTGTAGCTGCCCTAATACTCTTGTTACTGCTATGCTGATGGCTCGAAACTTGCTAGGATTTCCTTTCTATTTTCGACCTACCAGAATGGTGCATTGCAATGTCTTATATTGGTGTAGAGTTTAGTGCAAGGGTGGGCTAAGGCTAATTATTCCTAATTTTTCTAATTTTGAGGTTTTGTAAGGATCTTGGTGGTAGACAATTTTTACGAATACATTTAACACACAAGAGCACAAGAGAAATTCCGAGTGTTTAAACGATTTCTAAGAATGGCCTAAGTATAAATTTTATGTTTTTTGATGGATATTGCTCGAAGAGGGTAGATAGGCGACTTTGAAAGATGGGATTTACATGTTAAACTATCTGTTTAGGGAATGCTATTAAACATTAGATTATTTCAGAGTGTTCTACGAATGAATAAATTACATGCATCGAATCGGAAATTTCAAACTTCTAGGTGAATAATAAGTCTCGAGCTTAGACTTATAATTTACATAAGAGAATTTTAATTTCATGAATAGCATGTGATGTCGACAAGTGCAAACTCACTAAACGAAATCCAGATAGTCAGCATGAGTAAATAACACATTAACAAGTTTACACATGCCTTACATGATCCTGCCTGGTGAATGATATCTTATGGCAAAAAAACTTCGAATCTGATTTAAACCAGACACAATAGTGTACGTCTACTCTGATAAGTAAAATATATAATGATAGGAAAAATATAACTCCTCCCCCCCCCCCAAGATATTAAAATAAGTCCATTCAATGCACGAATGAGTAGCACTTGCATTACGTTGTGAGTGGATATGTCTAGTGCTGCCGATAGACAATTCTGTTTAAATTAAGGAAAAAACTCATAAATGATAGGAAATTTTTTTTACATTTATGAAATTACCTGCAATTGTTAACACAAATGGTATTTTCATAGACCAAACACAGAAATAAATTACTTATCACAAACACAGTATATCGATCCAAAAAGAAAAAAATATGAAAATGTATATTTTACCTATACAATACTTTTATATTAAATCACAGGTAGCATTAGAGATGGTCCATAGCTGCATTAACCCCGAGGGTGGCTTTCCTGGCCACCAAGCTTCAAGAGGTGCGATGTTTATGAAGGAGCTGTTGACTAGCCCTTCTATCTCCTACAAACATTAATGAACGACTGAAGATGGCAGAGAGAGGGATAATTAAGGTCACATCGCTCCAAAACTCCATGCACACCCTTTTCCCTCCCGTACCCACCAGACCACATCTACAGGACCCTGAGGTCAAGAAACAAGCTTGCACACCCTTTTTACTTCCCACTCCTCCTAGTGCATACTGCCCCGAGCTGTCCACAATCTTCAAATGTTTTTGGTAATTTTTCAAGATGGCGTCATCTGATTAGTTTTGCTCACATCGGAGGAAGCCTGCCTGCCACCCCCAGCACCCCCACCCTGCACCCCACAGAACTGGCTCGAGTCCACAAAACCAATGACCCTATGCCCCCTACCTCCCTTTGCAAAAGTGCAAGGTCCTGGGGGTCAGTCACCCATCTGTCCTCGATTGTCATTTTCTCCACTGATTCCAGATGGCAGCAACTGCCTACTTGAATGCACATTGGGGACAGGCTGCTAGTAGTCACCCCTCCCCCCTCTCTCATAGAACCGGCTCTTGTCCAGGGTAACATGACCCCTACCACCCCTATTCCCAAAGCTGAGTTTTCTGAAGACCTCCACTATTGATCGAGCATGGTGCTCGCAAAAACCAGTTGTATGCATCCCAGCATCAGCCCTGAGAATGCTTCTTCAAATTTTTCATGAGTTGGCATCCCTGCAATACCTGTTTCAGGACAATGCGCCCTTCCCACTAGAGTACTCAGAATATGTTTTTCTAGTGTTGGCTCCCCTGCTTCACATCCCCGACCCTTTGAATGCGTACCCCACGTGTTTTGGCCTGACTTGGTGTGGTTTCAAACTTACATAACAGGTTGACTGTATGAGCAGTGAAAAAAAAAAATTACAAGTCCCTGAAATGAAGTTCTCAATATAATCCTCAGATTCAAATTCCAAACAACAACAAATGAATATTTGAATCAAGCAAACTATGATTTGTAAAAACACACAGAAATAAAAGACTTATTTTATTCACTCTTGAAAACAGAACTAATTTATACAAGTATTCACTCATTAAGAAATGTTTTCTGCAAGAATTCACTTATTAAGAAATGTTTTTAATATAAATTCGATGAATAGGAGAAAAAAATATTGGGAGAGATTTAGACGGCCCTTAACAACGATTTCATGAGAGCCGATGTGTGTGAAGCAAGGTAAGAAGCGCCAAGTTTCACACATGAGACTAGGGAAGCGATAGAGATCTCTGATAAATCCCACCAACCAATACCTAACATGACATCCACACATTGCAAAAAAATTTGTTTTTATGGTGTGACCTGCCCGGAGTGACGAGCATGCTAACCAATGCCTTCCTTTCCTTACGGCTAAACAAAAACTTTCCAGCAGCAAAATGTATTCCATGGAAAACAAATGTATATATTTAATATTTTAACAGTTTCCGATGTGAGTTTAACGAAACAGTATAAATACAGGCAGAAATCATTTTTTTCGGGTTTGGAAAATAGCAATTTCAATGTCGTTCCAACTTTTTTTACTAGTTAAAATATTTTATGTCTATCTTCTTCTCCAGACATCATCATGTTGTATCTTGGAAAGGAACTCTCGTAATTTGTGTGCTTGAATGTAAATTATATATTTTTAAAAATGTTTGCTGGACAGTCTCCAGTGTAGATGTAGATCCAAGGTAAAGAGGGACAGAGGTCTTCGCTACCTGCCTCTGTGAAGGTATTCGGACTTCACTTTCAATATATTCTCCTGGGGTGTCACAAAAGTTGTTCAGCAGAGTGCCATATCCTACACCAACTTTCAACATGAAAAGCCAGAGGGGACAAATTTTCTCTCAAGATACTACTAACCAGTTGCCTCATTCCTTTGCAAAACTTCATTCATTCAGCTATGTTCGATTTTCTCCATAATTTTTGTAATTTCCCCTCAGCCCTTCACGGTAAGGTAGGTTTTTAAATCGTTTTAATTTAAATGGTTATAAGTTTTTTCTTATTTTAAGAAAATTACATTTTCTTCTTTGTGAAAGCAAGCAAGCAGTTATCCTGAATCAACTCACCATTACTGATAGACACCTACTCATTTTTCATCACTGCTATCAAACCATAACTTATTTTACATAAAATATTATTGAAAAAAGTTAGTGAGCTATGGAATTTAAAAAAAATACAAATCACACTATCTGTTTTTTAACTTGAAATAAAATGTTTTATTAAAACATTCATAATCGAACTCAAGACAGAATAAATTATACATCTTGGCATTAAACATACTACATCACAACTTTAAATGAAATTAAACCATTGTTTTCCATTGCCTTCTGAAAAACATCATTAGTTAAAATCATCACTTAATTTTACATGACAACCTTAAATGAAATACAAACATTGTTCAGCACTAACTTCTGAAACAATGTTACAAACTGAAATTGTTAATGTATAAAACATCACAAATTAAGAAATAAATACATTTTTTTTTCGTTCATCGTGTTAACATTTACAGATACAAGCCAAACTGGTTTTTTTTAAAACCAAAATCTCCCCTATTCACCAATACGCTGACAAAATATGTTTAGAGTGAAAACATTTACATCATTATATGATTGAAATAATAATAAAGTTTCTTATTAAACTTTCCAACATGAATGAATTTTCCTTGAAAATCGTTAAACCGAATGAATTTTCATTAATAATTATTACAACTGAATGGTTTTTCTTTAAAATCGTTACAAATTAATGGATTTTTATTCAAAATTGTTAAGACTTGAAAGAAATTTTTATCAAACAGAATGATTAGTCTTTGGAAATATTACACCCGAATGTATTTTCTTTATAAATCGGTACAACATTATATTTTCAATCACTAAACTGTAAAACTTTTCATCTTATTACATGTAAAAAATCATTACAATATTTTAATAATGAAAAAATTTGTGAAACTATACCACAAAAGAAATCATTCATCACTGAAAATGTGAATTTCTCAATACAATTTACGTCTATAGCTAAGACCTAAGCCTAATTTCCATTTCTTAACTTGAATAACAACTATTGGTGAAGGAGGCGAAGGAGGTAAGGAGACTGGGCTATAAATTATTTCTTGTGGCGATGGATTGAATATAGGCAGAGGTGGAGAAATTAATTTATCTCGAGGTGTTTCATGTAACAATATTTCAATAGATGTCTGTCTTGGATCAGGTAATACAACAAAATTAAGATTTTAAATTTCGTCTAATTCCTGCAACAAATTATCATTGGTAAATACAGCTTTCGGAGAGATGTTTAGAGAGGTAGACATTAAATCTGACGGTTTACAACAAGAGCAAATCCTGAGTGCTGGCAGTTGTTGCTTACCTGTTTTTCTTCTTATTGAGTCTAAAGCACCAAGCTCTGTAGGTGGGAGCACCGTGGTGGACAGTGCTTCAAACTTGGAAGAAGTGGACGTAGTAGCTGTGAACACTCTCTTAGACATTGGTACCGTGGCAGATGGTGCTGTAAACTTGGAAGATGTGGATGCTGTAGATGTGGACACTCTCTTAGACATTGGCACCATGGTGTATGGTGCTACAAACTTGGAATATGTGGACACAGTAGCTGATGGTGCTATGGAGACTCTTGTAGACAGGGGCATTGTTGTGGATGGTGCTGCAAACTTGAAAGATGTGGACACAGTGGCTGATTATGCTGTGGCTACTCTCTTAGACACTGACACCATGGTGTATGGTGCTACAAACTTGTAAAATGTGGACGCAGTAGCTGATGGTGCTGTTGGATACTCTCATACACGTGTACTACATGGCAGATGGTGCTACAAACTTGGAAGATGTGGACACAGTAGCTGATGGTGCTTTGGACACTCTTGTAGATGGTGATAATGATGCCATCACTGGTTGCAATATGAAGGAAAACTTCTCTTCCTCTAAAGGAGTTAAAAAACTGCTTACTTAATCATCCGAACCGTTGATTAGTCTATTGAAATACTCCCAATCAAAATCATCGAGCTCTTTGTTAAAATCTTGCGTAGATAAGCCAAGAAAGTAGTCTTCATATGACCGCGACATCGCAAAGCGAACCGAACTGACAAACAACTGGACAAAGGGGTAGGGGCATAGAGGATGAAGCCCTATTTATAAAAATTTCAAATTCCCCAGTAAAACATATGAGAAGCCTCCAACCAGAAGTCAGAATTTCAAACACACATTGCCCTCTCTTACCGCACCACTGACTTTCAAATATTCTCAAACCAGTATGCTCAACCTCGGAGATAAACCTCTCAGCAAAGTTTCATACTAGAAGAAATTAATTAAATTTATTTATTGGTAAAATAACTTCTGAATCATAACAAAAAATAAAGTTCAATTAATAATCCATTAAAAATTATTAGCAATTTAATAGAGATAAATGTATTTAATAAAACAATATATAATTTATAGAAAAAATTAATATTATCCTTAAAAAACCCTGCTATAATACATTTTAAAGTTATTCAAGAATACTTAATTTTTTAAAGAAAATATTTTTTTTCTTATTCACAATATATGTTATATAAATTAAGAGACATAATATGATCTAATTTGAGTAAATATTTTCCCATTTTTCTTAATTCGTAAATTGACAATAATATTTACGTTAAACATATACAGATATTCTTCCGTTAATGTAACCTATCATAAATTTAAATATTATAAAAAAAATCTATTTTATAAGATATTTCCATCGAATTTTTCAGTAAAGGTTATTATGGGGGAGTAAAACTTGTTTCGTACATATTTGTTAATTTTTTATAAAAGTCTTGTGCTTATTTTTTGCCTGTATATTATCTTGCGCAATGGGGCTTGCAAAGTGACAATTAATTTTTATCAAGTAGAAGTCAAAATATTTTTGCTTGAAATATTTTAAATTGCTAGGAAGATATTTTAATCTTGTTTGCCTGGACAGTTGAAAAAAATCTTTGACCTGAAATGCCTTTCCCTCCAGGGATGGGGATAACCTTGGTCACTTCCTTTGTGAAAAGCTGGGCACCTGGGTTGTTTCCAGTGTATAATAAAACCAAAATGCGTTCTGTGGGGGTTTGACTCAGACTGCCAACCTCTGAAATATCAGTTTCTGTAGTTGGTACATTTGAAATTTAACCTTGAAGGAGTGGTCACACTGCTAAGACCTCAGTTATCTAAACATAATGTTTTTGAGATATTGGCCAATGTTATACTTCTAAATTTCGAAGTGAGTATATATTTGTTAGCTAAAAATATTTAATCGAAAATATTCCACGCGATTAATTTAAGTTTGAACATCTATACAATTGAACATATATACCTTTTTCACGAGGACAAACAAATTTATATTAGTTTAATGAACAGTGATTCGTTCATTATAATTTTTATGTTTACATAATTACAATCATACCTTACCAAGACTAGAAACCAGCTTATATCAACCAAGTCTTATGCGGGTAGGTATATTATATTGCTAGTTGTGGAAAAGTGGTTAGAGTGCTTGCTTCCAGAACAATTCCCTCACTGTGGAGAAAATATTTTTCTTACTAAAACCAATTCACTTTTAATAAGGTATAGGTTAAATAATTTTTAAGAAAGGGATTCATTTTATATCATATATATTTTAAAAGCATAAAAACACAGATGATCCAAAAAACCATTTTAACACACGAAAGTACAGACTTCTCCAAAACAAACACAAGTAACTACAGGATAATACGAAACACTATCAAGTAGAACTTACTCCAAACATTAGCATGCTAAACAAACACAAGCTATTTCGAAAAAGTTGTTACTTTCTGAAACAAAGTAGAAATGGTTGACTCCAATGTGCTAATAACTTGTTGATATACAATTTCCATTTTGATTTCTGTATACACAAGCCTGCAATTTCGTGTCTTAACTATCCATCTTTACAAATTAGTGGATTACATACAAGCAAATACTTTTAATAGTAAATTGCTCTCATCCTAAATAATGGCATATTACTCAACTAATATTTACAGGTGATTCGGGAGAATAATCATCAGTCCTCATTGCCCTCATTATCATTAATTTTGAGTTTTCCTCTGCAGAGAAAAACATTGAAGTAGATCCATATGATTTATGTAATTGTTTGAATAAGGGGTAATTGTATTCTTCTTGAATATCTATTACTTTCCTGTTATACATACTAAGGAAAATATGATTTTGCTCAACTCCACCTACATATATTTCAATATTATTTCTTCAACTTTTTCATACTCAAAACATCCACTCTCCTATTTTAAACCATGTTGATGGTTAGTAACCCATCTATTTGTTTTATTGTATTCAGGAGTTAGATATTTCCATCAAAGTGTGATTTGAAGCTGAATATAGTTGTTTGTTCTTCCTTGTCAATCGTACCTAATTCTTAATGATAATTTTTTTCTACAAACTGAAGTCCTTGCACATTGCAAAACATCTCGTCGCAGCTTGGATCATCATCTACTAACTAAATTCATTATTTTAACCAGCTTTTCTCTTACATTATAATAGTGTAAGCTTGTGTATTTGCAATAATTTAAATTCGTGAATCAATCAACTGATTGGTAATTCGGTTGTCTTGCTGGCTGACATCAAACACAAATAACATTCCTCTGGTTTGAAATGATTCTGGTTCTAGGATTGGTGAACTGATTTTGCTATAATATGTTTCCTGGAACTTTGAGTACATATCATACAAAATAAGGAATACCCTAACAGCAAAGTTCATATTTACACCCACATAGGAGTAAGCTTGACTGTTTAGATACAATATAACATTTTTCATATCACTTTATCGATTACTGCTCGATCTGCTTTTAAATTGTTTAGTCGATTTATTTGAAAACAAATGACAACATATCTCAGTTTTAAACTTGATTTCACATTCCAAATGACTTTTTGTGATGTTGGCAGTGTTGCAAAAACCCTAAAGCCCACGATCTGAATGGAATGTCTAGATTCATCCCTTTTTCGATAAATTTCAAAAACATTACACGTTCAGAAGTTTTAATTTCAATAGGCGGCATCAACCATTCCACATTGCTTAATCCAAGTGTTACACCTTCCTTGTTATTAGCTTTATTGTATATAGCATTTAAATGTGTATTACCAAATAAAATAACTAATTCTTGTATAGCATTTAATATGATTTGTTTGCAGTCTTCAGCAAAGCCCAATATCATATTTAATGGTATAACAACTTTGTATTTTCCACCTGGGTTTATTTGTAGTCAGTAATCACTAGCATTGATCCACCCAGCCATAAGCTCTGTATAAATATTGATTACAGTTTCTGAGAGACAGCTCTTTATAGTGGAAGTATTTCCAAAATCTTGTGTTTTTCGATTTTCACTCCTTTTAGCATATATGCATTTCTGTCGATTAAATAAAGTAGTCCATTTATTACTATTTTTGTAGTTGCTGAATTACTTGCATCTGCCATCATTTTAATTGTGCCAGTTCTGATGGGTGCATGGTGGGGGTGAGGGTGGCAGGCATGCTTCCTCCATTGTGAGCGCAACTAATCATATGATTCCATCTTGTTACCGAAAACATTTGAAGATCGTGGGTAGCTTGGGGCAGCATGCACTACATAGGAAGGGAATGGGAAAGGGGGTGCAAGCTGGTTTCTTGGCCTCAGGGTCCCGCAGATGCGGCCTGGAAGGGGGGGGGGGGAGCAGGTGCAGGGAGTTTTGGAGCACTGTGATCTTAGCTATCCCTCTCTCCACCATCTTCAGTCATTCATCAACATTCGTGGGAGAAAGGCATACTAGTCGTCAGTTCCTTCATAAACACAGCACCTCTATACACTTGGTGGCCGACGAGGCTACCCTCGGGAGTTACCACAGCTATGGACCATCTTTAGTGCTACCCATAATTTAATATAAAAGTATTATACTGTGTCTGTTATAAGTAATTGATTTCTGTTTTCGGTCTACAAAAATACTGTTTGTGTTAACAATTGGAGGTAATTTCATAAATATATATAAAAAAATTTCCCTTCATTTACGAATTTTTATCGTAATTTAAACACAGTTGTCTATCGATGCAAGTTCTACTCATTCATGCATCGAATGGACTTATTTTAACATCATTTGGGGGTAAGATTTTTTCTATCATTATATATTTTACTTATCAGAGTAGACGTACACTATTGTGTCAGGTTTAAATCGTATTCAGAGTTTTTTTGCTGTTAAATAGCATTCACCAGGCAGGATCGTGTAAGGCATGTGTAGATTTGTTAATGTGTTATTTATTCATACTGACTAGCTGAATTTCGTTTACTGAGTTTGCACTTATCGACATCACATGTTATTCATGTAGTTAAAATTCTCTCTCATGTAAATTATATTTCTAAGCTTGAGAACCATGTTATATTTAATACTCATGTAATACCAATTATTATTCATATAGTAGTTTGAAATTTACGATTCGATACATGTATTTTATTCATACGTAGAACACACTGAAATCCTCTAATGTTTAATAGCATTCCCCAAACAGATAGTTTAACACATAAATCGCATCTTTCAAAGTCGCCTATCTACCAGCTACGAGCAATATCTACAAAAAAAACATAAATTGTACACTTAGAAATCGTTTAAACACTCTGAATTTCTCTCGCGTATTAAATATATTCCTAAAAAATCGTCTATCTTCCACCAACATCCCTACAAACACCTCAAAATTTGTAAAATTTAAAAAAAATATCCTTAGCCCACTCTTACACTAAACTGTTCACCTATTAAAGACATTGCAGCCCACCACTGGTCAATCGACTGCCAGAGCTCCAAGGGTGAAGATGTGCCAGAGCTCCTGCTATCCCCTTCCCCACCCAAACAGAAAGAAGGAAAGAAGTATAACAAAGAAATTAACCCTTTCAATTATCCGTTTCCATTGTCCATCGGATTAAGATCGAATTAAGAAATTTTTAATCAAATTAAGATCGGATTAAAATTTTTTGAACGGATTAAAATCCGATTAAAACGTAACCCTTTTTATTAACACTTTCAATCGATTTAATGAACACTTTGATATCAATTTAACCCTTTCAATCAATCAAAGGTGGCCTAGCATAGACACGTCCCTACTACTTTTGCCAGCACTACTCCGTATAATGACGGGAATATGGTTTTAACCACGTAATAAATGCGGAAGAATAAAAAACTTGCATACAAGTAGATTTTAAGCGTGGCTTTCAAAAGTGCTCTTTTTACCGTAAACAGCCTATAGCGACCAGTGATTTTTGTCGAAGGTTTATTTGACCGTCAACCGTCTAATCTAGACGACAAAGCAGAGTTCCTAGTCTGCTGCGGTGCTTCTCTGCCTGTAGCCGCCAATTCAAATGCGAAGCGACTCACAGTTGGCAACGCAGCAGGCGCGCCTCTGCTAATTGGAATGTAAAGCCAACATCCCGACTCGCTGGCGAATTAAAATTCAAATAGCCACCGCGCACACATATATATTACTGGGAGGGGAGGGGGATGATTCAAACGAGGCTGTCAACATCGCAGCAACGAGGCATGTAAACGCAACCAAACATATTCACGCCGCGTAAATTAGGCGCAAGTATGATGATGCTCGGATCACTCGCTCGCCATGCCAATGCCACTGCTGGCAACCAACTTACAAATTAATTCTCTTTTGGAGACGTGCAATTTTGGCGTATTTTCTTCCCTTTCTGCCGACAATTATTCTTAAATTTAACTTATTATCTATTTAAAAAAAAAAAAAACTTTTCGATCGCTTAAAACAATTATAATTTTTTTTTCGGTCAGTTATTTATTATAGCTCATTCCAAACGACTGCATTGTTCTCGAGGTAAGTAACGCCACTCGACGTGTTAGAGGAAGCAATTTCGAAAATCAGAACAAGATAAAATTGAAAACTTTAATAAATTTGGCACTTTTGCACATGTATTCTAAGTTCAAAAGGTACAGTACATATACTCAGATGTTAGAACTAGACGGTTATATCGGAAGATCTTTTTATAACGTAAAAATACGCTAACATGGAATCCTAATTTTCGCTTTGCGTTATGCCTTGACAGGACAAAAGGATACTTCTGAAATAAATGTCCTGGCTTAAAAATAATACTGTCTTTGTTGCGTGTATCACCGGCCAAAGTCTGCACGCATTACTAGTACGTAATTCTTCTATTACTTTTCGACACTATTTAACTTGTAATTATTTTAAGGTTCTCACCTACCAATAGCTTTTTCCCGCGATTGACACCGAGAAGCATGGAAGCAATAAGGGCGACACTGCCAAGCACATCTAGTTCACCATCGCCACTAAACGCAAAGCTCTGAACTGGCGTTCAATATTCTCGTCGCACTGCGTGTACAGGCTATTCACGGTAAGGTGAGCACTTTGTAAGGCCCTCCAAACAGGCATTAACCACCAATAAATATTTCTTATTTCAGTCCTAGGTGTTAAATTCCGAGAGTAGTGAAAAGTATACACTGTGTTTATGGATCACATTGCAAGGTTTGTATTAAAAAAAAAAAAAAAGCAGCAGGAAGATAGAAATTGGGCGAAAGGAAAAATTTAGAAGGGCCTTAAAAAGTGCTCACTTTACCGTGAACAGCCTATACCTATCGGACTTATTATATTATTGGAGGGATGTCTGTAGGAAGGTTCGGTGCAGGGCCGTTGGTTAGGTTCGCATGTATCTGATGCGTATATTCAGAGATACAGCACTTAGAAAAAGCAGTTTTTAGCCATTTTGAAATACTCCGTGTAACACTTTAGTTTTGCAAATGTTATGACAATACTATGAATGTCCTTGATGTAATGTAAATTTCGCACGCTTTTGCATAGATTTAGCATGTAAGATGGTTTATTGTGAGAGTTGTAGTGTTTCGTAGTGTACAATATTGTTACATTAATTCATGAGTTTTGTCTATGCCAGGGAGAGTGTTTTGTTAATTTAATAGTTGTTTTAATGTTCTCGTTAAATCACGCCACACCAGTTGGAAATAACTAGATTTTGTTTTATTAGGAACAACCAATAAGATAGAGCCTTACAAATCTATTCTAAAAGTGACCTTCTCGACGGAATGATGAGAAACACTAAGGACTCCGGGATTATTCAAGATTTATGTCTGCAAACTTGTCAAATGGAAATAATTTGAAACGGCCACGCAATAAAAGAAGTTAAGTTAAATAATATTTAATAAACTGACGCTTACAAGAAAATACCTGTAAGAGGAAAATAACGAGCCGGAATAATATGATTTCGTCAGTGGAATCCGACTAAGATTGATGATAGTACGTCGTAAGTAGAACGTCTGTTTCGAGAGGTGACAGTTCCAGGACCAGGTGGCGTCAGCATCCAAATCAACGGAATAATACGCCGTCCGGAGGTCGGGGGAACATCCGGCTACCTCATCGCCGACCAGCCTTCCAGTCCTGAGTTCGTCGCCGGGTGTCGTGGTTTACAGAACGACGTCAGGGCGCATATCACCCAGTAGGACCGCACCCAGGGGAACGGCGGACCTGTCATACAATTCATCATCAGATAGTTAGCATGCATGAAGAGCCTAAATAAGTGTTCACACCCTTTATTGTTTAACGCACTATTAGACCTTGTCTGTTTGGCAGATGTGCAACGGCCGTACTTCGAACTGGTGCACTGGTGGTTCAAACTTTCAAAAATAATTTTAGGATAAGTTCAGTAATTCTAGTGTTTAGAGTTGAAAATATTAAGTGGTTTGTATGACTTTATTTGGAGAGTTGATTCTCGCTAGAATAATAACAACTTGAATTTTACTGAATATATTTTACCTAACAGAAATTGAATACCGTGATTATTAATAACCTGTATTAGTTACCATATGGAATTTTAAGGTGTTTTTTTTCATATAGACTCATAGTTGTTTGATTGGTTCTCTTTTTGGAAAATTTAACAGAAATACTATACCCCATAGCCGAGGCATACAGACATGTTCACTTCTTATACAACTCGTCTGATATATTCGTATGCACCAACTTTCAAATAATTGTGTAGCAGTCATAGGCGTTACATCTGAAATAGTGTTTCTAATGTGTGTGATGTTTCGAAAGCACGCAACAGTCGTCGTCTGAAGTGTGTGTTCACTCAAAAAATCTGAATCGGTGAGAATTTCACTGTTTCAATCAGTCAACAGTAACTGACTGATTCACAACAATCACTTCAGTGAGTTTATCTTACGAATCAGTGAAATAAAGCCAGATTCCCTTCAATTATTGATTCAGTGACTTTTCCACTGATTCACCATACATACTTTTCACTATTTTTCCGTGGTTTGTTTTTTGACTGATGGATCAGTTAAACAGCGTGTAAAAATGGCCGCTAAACAACTTGTATCAACTGAAAAAAACAACGAATAGACTAATAAAACCAATACCAAATACTTTCTAATATGTATTTCGTCTTTCAAATCATCATTGTACGAGGTAACATGAACATTCAGCCTTCATTCCATCTTTACGTCTTTAATTTCGTTTTCATGTAGTCATCACAGAGCTCTGTTTGATGGTATAAACATCATATAATGTGGCGAAGAGAGAGAGAGAGAGAGTACTCATATAGGCATACACTATTAGTTTTCACAATCCTACCGGCAATAATTAAACCAAAAACGGAAAGTAAGGCCATACAATTTAAAACTACGCGCTTTCGATAAATAACTACAAGATTATTATTTTCACCATGTTTATCTATTCGAGTTCGTAGCGTAGGTGGTAAGGTAATGGTCTAACAACAATACAGATAATGTTAACGCCGATACACTTGTGGACTGAATACTTCAAACAAAACAACTTAAAAACGAACCAGTGCACCATAGCACAACTTACCGGCCCGCCATCTTGTTTTCGACTGCTGTTTTCTTTCACTTGGAGGTACCACTGTCACAATGATTGCTGTAGGCGCAGGCAATTAAAGCTAAGTCTAGTGTTTCCATAGTACATACACACGTACACATCCACAAAGTACACAATATATACTGTATACAGATACCGAACAGATAGGGCATGAAAGTTCAATCCGGGCCACATCACATGCAGGGCATTTTTTACTTTTCTAAATAACAGATAATTTTGTAATATAAATAGAAAACTGTCGTATATGTGTTTATTTCGTGTAATTATTTGGCTACATTCAATAGAAACAATATTTAATTCGCCGCAGTGGTCAGTCATCACTTATTCAATTAGTGAAATTGTTTCACGTCACTAATTCAATCAGTGAAATTTTTTCACTAAAACAATCAGTGGTTGAATTTAACTTGTAAATAATTAAAAACAATATTTAGTTGTTCGTTTTTATTTCATTATCAAGTTTTCAAAAATATTACATTTAATTTTCGAAATAAAAAAAAAAGCATATTTTAAGGATTTTTTGAAAAATTTTTAATTTTTCTTCACAAATGTAATATATATTTTAGTACCAAAAAACCACTCAAATGAGGCTCGAAGTGAGGCCATTTTGCTGTCATATGACCACCACAATTTTTATGTTACACATAGCTATTTCTCTTTTGTATATATGTATATGGTCTTTGACCATGCATCGGACACGGAATAAACACACACAGAGACAATAATACATAGAGGTTCTCTTGATGCCGTTCTTGCTTGCCAAGTGGCTGCAATTTGCTGTGTACTGGACCCGTATGTCTGATTGGTCTCTGTTGCTTCGGCTGGAGACAGCTGGATCTTCTCGTCCGACCGGGCACACAGTTTCAGGACAATAAGTTACTTCGAATGTGCTGGGACACTTGCCGCAGTTTCGTTTCTGTTTAATTCCATCTTATGTGCGGTAGTAGTCCCGTTTGGCGGGTGCCTCCTCACAACAGTTTGTTCTATGTGCTCGCAGCAGGAACTGTAGAACAAGTGGAAACTGAATACATCGCGACCACCCATTGGCAAACTTTGAGGCAGCTAATATATTGTGTGCTGAATATCCGAAAGCTTGGGTCATGTCACGAGAATATGGAAGGTGGGGTTGAGGAGGCTAAAAGCTGTCTACATTAGTATACAAGAGTTATATGACATATGTGTCTCTTCCAGCTCACCAGATGCATACTGATTATGAATGCCCTTGTTCAAAGACAGTTAGAATGGTCTTCAAGCTTTCATATATCCTGTGCACAGTGAACCTCAGCTGCTGAACTACGCCAAACTGAAGTGGCTCAAGCATAAACTAGGAAGCAGCCTGGTGCAGTAAAGAACGAACGCCAAGCATACTTTGCAACAATTCACTAGCCACTGCTGTGGTGGGTTCCAATGGTAAGTTCAACCTCCAACATAATGCCCGGGTGGTGGAGGCAAGGGGTGCGCCATTCATGTCGAAGCGTCCTCGCCGGCCAAATTTCCGCTCGTCCCGGCTGGGCTTCATTGTGTCCCAGAACCACCCATATCCCTCTACTACCAACACCCAATCCAGCTCCGGAAATAAAAAAAAGGATGATGCCGGACCCCCCCCCCCCCCCGGGACAGGATGCTACCCCCACCCTCCAGGCTCGATAACGCTTCCGGGGACAACGCACCGGCGAGTGCTGATTTTCACATTCGTAGCAAGGGTGAGTAGAGGGAAAGGGGTGTTTCTCGTTCAGCTGCAGTGCGTCAGCTCGCAGTCCGCTCTAACGGACGTCAACATTCGCGGTCGGCTTTCGAGCTGAGTATATTAACGTTTTTAAAATAATTAATTTTTAAACGTACCTCCCCAATCCCTAAATACCCTGGTAAAAATTAATTGAAAACAACAGTGTATCCCATTCAGCATGGTTGCCGCACCGTTAGGATAATAACTATTATTGACGACGTAAATGAAGTTGCTCCACGCTGGCTTTACACTATCAACATAACTGTATTCATACAAAGAAAAGAAACAAATTCCTCCCATTTAGAATGTTTTGTTGGCCGGGGTGGTGTCTTATGGCGTAATAATTCCTGGCTTAAAATTTTGGCTAAATCTTATATGTGGATGGGATATTTGAGATGTCAGATTTGTTTGGTTAAATGTGTAATCCACGCTCCTTCCACTTCCCTCGCCATTTAACTGGAAAATATTATCTATAAGCTTTAATTTAGAAATGCTATAATATGTATACGTACCAACAGACATATTCAAACATTGTCGAAGATGAGCAATGCAGCTGTTGTGAACATGGAATATGGATAGCCGCCATATTGAAACGTACTTATTTGTGTAACTTAACCTGTGTATACAGTAAGTCTGTAAACAGTAGTAAAATTTCATAGCCTTGTACGTCATCTTGGACCACGTGACGCCAGCCAGTCATGTACCACCAGGGTGCCCTTCCAGGACTTCCGGATATCGACGAAGTGAAGATCATTTTGTAATGTTATCGATGGTTTTCAATAAAATATAAATATAGGTGTTTCGCCCAAGTTCGGGGAGACAGCACAGGGTATTCACTTAGGCAGGAACTGCTGTTTCGTCAACATTAAAAAAAAGGGGGGCGCTTACTGCCGTTTTAAGTTGAGTATTATGCAAAAGAAAATTTTTTAACGTAACACGCATATGGCTGGAAATAATTGTCGTTTTGTAAAATGTAATTGTAGTTTTTATACAGATTTTAATATATTTTTGATGTCGATTTATTGTTATATTGGGGGAAAAGTTTTGTAAGCGATACTATTGATAATGTAAAAACCAAGGCAACGAATAATCCTAACCTTATCCCTGGAACCAACCCAAGTCCTTTTTTTTTTTTTGACATTATTGCGGGGCTCTCAGCTGCTTTCCAACTTAAACACCTACATCAAGGAAGCACTGAGACAAAGTCCTCGTCCTGAGTGTGTTGTCAAACACCGTTACAGCCCATGGGGATGTTAATTTTACATAAGATGGAAGAATACACAACGTTCATACGAGTAGATCTTGGAGGGCTTTCAAAAGTGCTCATCTTACCATGAAGAGCCTATAGCAGGGTATAGTGGTGACGGAAACTGCAGCGAGTGTTGCGTGTTGTGTACTGGCAGTGGTGGACCGAGCTCACTGAGGCTGTGTCCGAATTCCCCTCAAGTACGTACTTGTGCGTACCTGTCGACGGAAGTGACGTCGCAAGTGCTGTCCGAACTGCAAGTGAAGTATCCAAGTAACCGAAGTCGTATACTTCTCGCGTACTTGCGGAATGTGTTCCGCCATTTTGAGAAGCAATTTGTTGGTTACAATTGATTTCCGACATAATTGTTAGATTTCAATTTTAATAGGGCAACAGTCCTACTTCGTAAGCATGGGATTTTGAACAAAATAAGTAATTATAGCAAGTTTCACCTTAAAAAAAGGTCTAAGCAATAAATTCGTATTAGGCTTGTGTTCTTAACCTTCAGACTTCACTTACATACAATAATGCAAGGCAATAAATGTTAATGTAAATCAAATTAGTATATTATTTAATACTTTATTAACCCCTAAAACCTTCGGCAATTATCAAATTCTTAGTCGGAATACATGGACATTTAAAGTGGTTAGCTGGCTAATAACTGGCACCGAAGCCAACAAGACTGCATGTCCAAATTCATCAAGTTTGTTGCCAAGGGCAAGTGAAGTATGCAAGTACACAAGTATATACCTGAGTTCGGACACGGCCTGGGAATGTATAGTATTACTGAATCTGAAAACATCACATTCATAAAATGAAATTTACCTGATAAACTGTTTGCGTAGCACGTAGTCGCCGTAAGACATTTTTGTTCTCAACCATCAAATTAGTAACGAGTTGAAAGGAAATCAAGTATCCCTTCACCCGGTGATTAACAATGCCTGTCTTGTGTCGAGAACGTTGTTACAAGTCGAGCTCTGTACGAGATGGTTCACCTGCACTCAGTTCCCAGGCGTGTTCTACGACAAACAACACCCCTGCTCGGTGTTTCTCGCCCCTCACGTCACCATCCAAACGCAGAACAGACAATGGCTGTCAGCAACATCTGTCACCCCCGCCGCACCCTCGGACTATCGTGATCAAGAAACAACCCTCAAGGGGGAGAAAACGGCGCTCGGGTTTCGTCGCTGCTGCTTAAACTGTGCACTAGTCATCTGCCCGACTGCTGTCATCATGTGTTCGATATGCGGGTACGTTGTGAAATCTTACACCCGAAAAACCATACTTAACATGTATTTAGTGATATAAAAATCTTCCATATTTAAGGGCGTTTGCCACGAAAATTAATATGTTATATTATATTTTTATAACATAATTTTCTATTACATGTAATTACAATGTCATCAACTAATAATAATAATAAATAATAATAATAAATGCATACTTTTTGCATGGATGTGTGTCAAAATAATATTATATGTGTCATACTTTTACTGATTTTAAAATTTACAAATAACGTTACGATAATTTTTATCGTACGTACATAAATGAAATAATTCACCCTTAAAGAAGATGACAAGATCACTTCAAGACATCTGTAAAATTGAACGAGGAAATGTTCGTTTCAGTAAAAAAAATAATAATAATTCGCTGGAAATAAGGAAATTCTTGCATATTTTTATTCGTGGCTGCCCCTAAATTTTTGTCAACTAACTTTTGATAAGTATACTTTATAATAAATTAAGTAAAGAAATTTCAGTAGCCCTTGATAAATTTCCTGGACAAAATATTTGGTTTGTTTTATTCGTACGTTACAAAAACAGTGAAGTTTTGATTGTGATATGTAATTTTACTAAAAACATGTGATTAAAATTTTTTAAATTAGGAAAAAGTAGTTAAAGACTGTTCACGACTGAGCACTTCTGAAAGCTCTGTTTGATATCTACTTGTAATGACGTTGTGTGCTCTTCCGCCTTATGTAACATTCACACTGGCGTGGGCCTCATCACTTTATTCATGAGTCGATGAAGTGAAACTCGTAAATGATTGGGAATGTAAATGTTTTACAATCTGCTCATTTTTACACTTAGATGCATTTAAAAAAAACAGAAAGCAAAATAAATAGTTTAAGTTATAACAAATCATTGCTTTAAATTCGACGTTAAGATATGGAACGACTTTCCCTCCATCGTTACCAACTTCACTGGGCGTATGTCACTCAGTGCGCCTGGTTAAATATATGCAGGCAGGGGCAGTATCATTTTTGTAAGGTTGATTTCAAAAGTGCTCACTTTATTGTGAACAGCCTTTAGAGATAACGTATACAAGTTGAAGATTATGCGATAGATATATAAAATAACCAATTTCCCCAGGCCAACGCAATTAACTGAAAAATTAGCTTAAATAACTTTTCCCCCGGTGCATTTGAAACTGATTGCTACAAGTTACAGTATCGATCATTTTCACAATTTATTTACAAAAGTAATTTTTTAATTACAAAAAAGAACAGGTTTTATACTTCATCCACTGCTGTCGCCATTGGAAATGTTGTCTAAGTTTGCTACACCGAAGGCTGATAAACGGCTGTTCACAATAAAGTGAGCACTTCTGAAATCAACCTCAGGACCAACATTTCGACGGGCGTACTGAGTGACATGGGGCCAGTAAAGTTGGCAACGATGGTTGGGAAGTAGTTCCATATCTGAACGACGAATAAAAAGTGCTAGGTCACCATCTTAAGAACTTAAATTATTTCTTTTGCTTTCTGTATTTTCTTTAATGAACCGAAGTGATAAATGAGCAGATTTGTAAAATATCTACTTTACTAATAATTTCATAGTTTTACTTGGCTGACGCATGGATAAAGTGATGTTGCCCATGCCAATGTTAAATTTACATAACGAGTGAGAATACACAACGCACATACAAGTAGTTCTTAAGCAGGGCTTTCTAAAGCACTCATTTTACCGCGAAAAGCCTATACTTTCACTTTAAAAAGATTAATGGACATTTTCCCCTTATTATTTTGTATTTTTGTAAAGTTGTCATCAATAAAAGGTCAAAAAACTATCAAATATCCTCGAACCATAAACAAATAATTTTACTCTTGAACAGACTTAAAGGGTAGTGACTTCAGGCTAGACTCCAGAGTCTTCTGAATACTGGAGCGGTTTGTTTTCTGCTACCCCAGAGAGCAGTCGGTTTAGCTCCAGATCAGGTAGCAGTCCTTGTTTGCTTGTAGGCTAGTTACTCACTCACAGTTGTCCAAGAAGTCTGATATAAATGGATCACGATACAGGTGAAGATATTCAGGCACAAGTCAGACTTCAAAGTCCTATACGCACACATGCGTGTTTACTTTGACTGCTGCCTGCGTGTTACTGTAAGGAGGATTTTAATTGCGTGAATGTAAACGCAGGCGATGCTGGAGTTGGGCATTGTTCTGGTACAGTCTATTCCCGGTTACTTCGCACTTTTTTTAATGAAAGATTTGAAAAACCACCCCTGTGCGACGTGTTTGGTAGTTTCTTAAATATACCGCGTATCACAAGCTTTTTATACTCGTGTTTACATAAAAGTGGCTTATTTTTTATTACATAGAACTTTTACTTATATGCTTTCTATAAATTATAATATGCCACTAATATTTATTTTGAATAAAAACCAGAGCTAAAGGTGTGTTTGTAATGCCTAGTGAGAAATAAGGTTCGTATGCAAAATGTTACTACACTGAATGTGCATGAGTCACAAGTCCCCATCGCCTGTCTGGAAAAAAAGGTAATCTCTGCGAATCCTTTTAATAATTAAAAAAAAGTTAAGAATATTTAATAATACATTTTTTCGGAACTTTTTTTTTTTTTTAGAATTTTTGGGGATTATTTGGAAAATTTTAGGTTTTTTAAAAATGTTTTTGGGGTCAAAGGTCCTCGGGGTCAATGTTGCGTGTCAAAGATCATGGGTAAAAGGTCCATGACATCCAAGATGGCAGTCGGGTGACGTAACAACATGGCAGTTCTTATGGCTCCGACGCCCCACTCCTTTGTGCCTGAATTGGTTATTGCCTACTACTATAAGAAAAAGTTCAATTTAAAAGTAAAAAATTCTGGTAAGTTAATATAAATAGTCCTATCAGACGGTCGTGATGTGTGACACATAAGAAACAACCATATTTGTTATGTATGGAGTGATTTTTCAAAAGTATCGCAAACATACTATAGCCGAGGTGATGCTGTGTAGAGGCCTCCGGTTTGTGAACTCGTGAAGAAACACACAAGATATTTCCTAGAGAGCAAGTTGTTTATTGCCAGAGAAGCTGTACACAGAGGACGGCGCCCTACTGGAGACCCGCCGGTGACGAACGATGGGGTCGAGCGTGCGAGCTGCTGCGCCTGCACTGCGGGTTGGCGGACATCTTCAGCCGGCTGCTCGCCGAGACCAGGTCCCTGCAGCGGGACTCGAACTGCCGCAGGACATCGCCGTACGTCCTCCTCGACTCCTGCGACGCAAGAGGGTTGGCGACCTTGAGGCGCAGGGCGAGAGCCGTGCACGCCGAGCCGACGGCGCTCATGCCGGGGTACTTGGGTCTCTCCACGCCGACCGCGGTTATCCCGTCTTGTAACACTTCGTACAGCGTCTGCTCCAGGTAGCCCGTCGTCGGCAGCGCCTCTCCACGCACCTGCAGGCAGGCCAGTGGCAGCTCCAAACCCACCTTCCCCCCCCTAACCTACCCTAATTCTAAGTGTTAGATGTAGGATCGGAGTGCTAATTGCGCCTCAGGGCGAACCCCTTACGCCTACGAAGGAAGGAAATCATGCAAGGGGACAGAGAGGGATTGGGCAGCAATGGCCGGCAATTGGGGCCATGACTACCTCCCTAAGGGCCGGCTGCACCATCGTGGTTCGAAACTCGACCCGAGATCGGATCCAAGATCGACACGGAAAACTGTTGAACCATTCGAGTTCACAGCTGGACTGACGATATACGTTAAGTTCATTTCGAACCACCGAAATTGGCGGTTCGAAATCTCGATCCGAGATCAGCAGCCATCGTCGACAAATGTAGTTTGAAAATATGCCTACAGATAGAACTACGTTCAACTGTTTTTTGGGAAATTAAAACAACATTATACGTACTTGAATATTATTCAGTAAAATTCGTACATCATCTAGTTCTTTCATGACGTGATATATTACGAACCAATAGCAAAATTTGTCTCATACTTAATATACATCTCTCTAAGACCGACGAATCATGAAATTTCGTTGGAGCAACACTTTTACATTTGAACAAAGATCAAACTGAATTCTGGTTCGGAACTAGGAGCATTCGATCTCGGATCGGGGGCAATGTTGGTGCAACCGGCCCTAGGTATAATTATAGTTCAAGTATAGCTAAGAAGAGACTGGGAAAAGCCGGCATAGACACCGAAAAACCCAGTTGACAGGAAATAATTTAAATCGTTGTATGCATTAATCATAAATGCTGCAGGAGACAAGAGTGTTGGAAACATGCTCTTGTTAGTAGAGATGAAAAATTAGTACTGGTGCTTGCACGCCACTTTGGCGGGGGAAGTGGCGCTATTGGGCCTCTTCCCCCCCCCCCCCCCCCCAGCAATGACGTGAAGTCCGTTATATACACTCTAAATTCAAATCAGTGGAAAACCACTTATTCGCAGTGAAACTCGAATCAGTGAAAATGGCTCCACTTAGAATCAGTGGAAAATCTCCGATTGTTCCAGTGAAAAAAAATTCGCTGGTTGAGTGACGTGATACAATTTCACGGATTGAATAAGTGACGGCCGACTGCAGTGGCGAATTGAATATTGTTTTTATTGAATGTAGCCAAATAATTACGCGAAATAGACATATTCACGACAGTTCACTATTTATATTGCGCAATTTACCGTAATTTAAAAAAGTGAAAACATTTTTGGGTGTGACCGTAATTGAGATCTCACACTCTTTTTTTTCACTTCAAATTAATGCTGTTACTTTACCAGCTGAGCTACCAAACCAAGTTGAAGTAATAGGAGGAAAATAAATGTTTTTTATAGTTCTACACGAAATCGTGCAAATTTAAATTATATGCACTTACTTTTCCTTTTTGATTTAATAGGTACCGTTAGGATTGTTAAAACGAATAGTATATACTTACGAGTGCATTCTCTTCACCGCGTTAAATGCAGTTTGAACCTCCAGAGTGTTGCAATGATTGCATTCTCTTCACCACATTAAATGCAGTTTGAACCTCCAGAGTGTTGCGATGATTGCATTCTCTTCACCGCGTTAAATGCAGTTTGAACCTCCAGAGTGTTGCGATGATTGCATTCTCTTCACCACATTAAATGCAGTTTGAACCTCCAGAGTGTTGCGATGATTGCATTCTCTTCACCACATTAAATGCAGTTTGAACCTCCAGAGTGTTGCGATGATTGCATTCTCTTCACCGCGTTAAATGCAGTTTGAACCTCCAGAGTGCTGCGATGATTGCATTCTCTTCACCACATTAAATGCAGTTTGAACCTCCAGAGTGTTGCGATGATTGCATTCTCTTCACCGCGTTAAATGCAGTTTGAACCTCCAGAGTGTTGCAATGATTGCATTCTCTTCACCACATTAAATGCAGTTTGAACCTCCAGAGTGTTGCGATGATTGCATTCTCTTCACCGCGTTAAATGCAGTTTGAACCTCCAGAGTGTTGCGATGATTGCATTCTCTTCACCGCGTTAAATGCAGTTTGAACCTCCAGAGTGTTGCGATGATTGCATTCTCTTCACCGCGTTAAATGCAGTTTGAACCTCCAGAGTGTTGCGATGATTGCATTCTCTTCACCACATTAAATGCAGTTTGAACCTCCAGAGTGTTGCGATGATTGCATTCTCTTCACCGCGTTAAATGCAGTTTGAACCTCCAGAGTGTTGCGATGATTGCATTCTCTTCACCACATTAAATGCAGTTTGAACCTCCAGAGTGTTGCGATGATTGCATTCTCTTCACCGCGTTAAATGCAGTTTGAACCTCCAGAGTGTTGCAATGATTGCATTCTCTTCACCACATTAAATGCAGTTTGAACCTCCAGAGTGTTGCGATGATTGCATTCTCTTCACCGCGTTAAATGCAGTTTGAACCTCCAGAGTGTTGCGATGATTGCATTCTCTTCACCGCGTTAAATGCAGTTTGAACCTCCAGAGTGTTGCGATGATTGCATTCTCTTCACCGCGTTAAATGCAGTTTGAACCTCCAGAGTGTTGCGATGATTGCATTCTCTTCACCACATTAAATGCAGTTTGAACCTCCAGAGTGTTGCGATGATTGCATTCTCTTCACCGCGTTAAATGCAGTTTGAACCTCCAGAGTGTTGCGATGATTGCATTCTCTTCACCACATTAAATGCAGTTTGAACCTCCAGAGTGTTGCGATGATTGCATTCTCTTCACCGCGTTAAATGCAGTTTGAACCTCCAGAGTGTTGCAATGATTGCATTCTCTTCACCGCGTTAAATGCAGTTTGAACCTCCAGAGTATTGCGATGATTGCATTCTCTTCACCACATTTAATGCAGTTTGAACCTCCAGAGTGTTGCGATGAGTGCATTCTCTTCACCGCGTTAAATGCAGTTTGAACCCCCAGAGTGTTGCGATGATTGCATTCTCTTCACCGCGTTAAATGCAGTTTGAACCTCCAGAGTGTTGCGATGATTGCATTCTCTTCACCGCGTTAAATGCAGTTTGAACCTCCAGAGTGTTGCGATGAGTGCATTCTCTTCACCACATTAAATGCAGTTTGAACCTCCAGAGTGTTGCGATGATTGCATTCTCTTCACCGCGTTAAATGCAGTTTGAACCTCCAGAGTGTTGCGATGATTGCATTCTCTTCACCACATTAAATGCAGTTTGAACCTCCAGAGTGTTGCGATGATTGCATTCTCTTCACCGCGTTAAATGCAGTTTGAACCTCCAGAGTGTTGCGATGATTGCATTCTCTTCACCACATTAAATGCAGTTTGAACCTCCAGAGTGTTGCGATGATTGCATTCTCTTCACCACATTAAATGCAGTTTGAACCTCCAGAGTGTTGCGATGATTGCATTTTCTTCGCCACATTAAATGCAGTTTGAACCTCCAGAGTGTTGCGATGATTGCATGAAAACGAAATGAAAAACGTAAAAGCGGAATGAAACACTGTCTGTTCTTCATATTACCTCGTAAAATTGTGTTTTGAAAGACGAAACACATTCTAGAAATAATTTTGTATCGGTTTTGTTAGTTTATGCGTTGTAATTTAACTTAATTACGCATTGTTTAACGGCCATTTTTACGCTCTGTTTAACTGATTCGTCAGCCAAAAATAAATCACTGAAAAACAGTTAAAAAATGACTGATGAATAAGTGGAAAATGTCACTGAATCAATAAGCGAAGGAAATGTGGTATTTTTTAAACTGATTCGTCGGTTAAATTCACCGAAGTGACTGTTGTATCAGTCACGTACTGTTGACTGATGGAAACAGTGTAATTCTCACGGATCCGGATTTAGAGTGTAGTCTCTCTCACAAACGAGTGCACTTAGTAGTTTGACATGTTTACGGCGGTGTTCTCCCCCGCCACAGATGATGTTTACATAAATACAGCAAGACTTTGCGGGGGTGTAACGGATAGATTACTCGTCTCCCGCCCAGGCGAAACGGGTTCGATCCCTGGCAGGGTCGCTCCTGGATCTTCGCACGTGGGAATCACGCCAGACGATTCCCCCTGGGTTTTCTCGGGGATCTCCCGTTTTCCGTTCCGGCGCTGCTCCGTGCTCACTTCATTTCACCCTCATCAGCTCTCGAGACCTCGATGTCAAAGAGCTGCCCAAATCTCTTCACCCACTCTTATAAACACAGCTGACTGTCTGCCCAGTATGCCAACACAAACCACTTTGCAAAGGGCATAACTGTAAACAAGACAACTGTTCAGAGCTGTTGAAAAAAATATTGTACTTGTTCGTGAGATGGACTGTCTTGTAACAAGGCCTGGGATAGAGTGGTACAGGCAGTTCACGGTAAAGTGAGCACTTTTTAAGGCCCTTCAAACATGCTTTAACCTCTAATAAACATGTTTTATTGCAGCCTTAGGAGTTAACTTTTGAGAAGGGTGAAATGTATACAATATGTTTACTAGTCAGATGGTAGTGTTTATATTAAAAAGTGGCGGAAAGATATAAAGTGACTGAAAGAAACATTTTTTCAAGGCCTTAAAAAAGTGTTCACTTTACCGTGAATAGCCTGTAACAGGAATGCCCGACATAATACATTGGGCAACGTTCGCAATATTTACATACACACAACAGAACCTAGCAGAACTTAAAATGACCCAACACCCCCGATGTCTACTGATTTGAACTTGCATACCTTTAGTAAGTGTTTTTTAAAATGATATATATATATATATATATCGTCAGAGTGCTGAGAAAAAAACTACCTGTGTTTACTTTGTAACAGTACAGTGTGTGAGCCAGTCTGTCGTCACAACCTTACCTCCGGCATCTCGCTGCACGCTATTTCAGGGATTTGCCGGTCCCAGTAGGTCAGCGGGGTGGCGCAGAACCTGCGCAGGCACTCTGCCGAGCAGAAGAGGTAGGTGCGGCCGCGATAGTCGACGGCGAACTCGTGCGAGCCATCCCTGACGACCCTGGAGGGGAGGCTGTCCCAGTACGTGACGAGGCAGCGGCCTGCGGCGACGGCGTAGTCGGGTCTGTCGGAGAGTGTCAGCGGGGAGGGGAGGTGCTCCACGAAGTGTGCGTCATCCAGAAGCTGCGAGTAGCGCTCGCTGTGGGCGAGGAAGTGGAGCAGGTGCTGGTCGCACAGCCAGTAGCACTGGCCGCGCCACTCCAGCAGTCCCGTCCTGTCTGGAGGAGGCTCCAGGCTGCTGCTCGTCAGCTCTCCAGCCAGCACGTAGCACAGGCAGCAGTAGTGCTGGAACCTGCACAGCACAGCTCCGGGAGTGGACAACTGACACTGTGTGGCGCCCCAACATTCACAGCCGAGCATATATGAACTATAACATTCGCAACTGAGCAAATGTCCCTATAACATTCACAGCCGAGCATATATGAACTATAACATTCGCAACTGAGCAAATGTCCCTATAACATTCACAGTTGAGATTATATGAACTATAACACTCTCAGTTGAACAAATATGTATGCTTAAATTTTCATTGCTCAGAGAAGAATGTATACAGCTCAAGGGGGGAAAAAAATTGATTAAAATTGTGCGTTCGAAGAAGATTATGTAAACATTTATAATTCATGAAAGAGACTGTGCTTGAGCATGTAAAAATATTCTTGAACTTGTTCAACACAGGGAAAAAAATACACTATTGGAAATTTATTTAAGAACAATCCATAGGAATACACATATCTGCTCTAAAGTTGGTACAGAGTAAGAAGCTGATCGAAACACCAAATCCGTGGAACATACAAAACATTAAATGCAACACATACAGCAGACACTTTAATAAGGAATTTAATTCCTCCCCCCTACCCTCCTTCCACTTGTTCCAACACGGGCAGGAATTCTGGAATGTAACCTCTTGTTTAAATGTCGAAAGGCTCACTGGGGTACGGCATCCCACGCTCGTTGTCCTTCTTGGCGTAGCTACACCTAACACAATTACTGTCACATGTGTTTCTGTCCACATACATTGTTTGCAGCGTTCTTAGTGTAGTAAGTAGGGGTATTTGCAAACATTCCAGGGTCGTTTACCTATCTTGATTGGCTGAATTACTTTTCGATACGTGGCAATTGTCTGCACACGAATCGCGTAGGAGCAGTGTCGATACTGTAGAGCTCTGACTGGTCCGGACAAATATGAAAACTACTTCTCAAGCAGACAGCAACCAATGGCAACAGGCAAACTGCTATTGGGTGCTCATAGTGTTGAAGTACATCGTTTACTCATTTTGTTTTTCTCGTGAAATTTCACTGGCCCTAGTAGTAAGTCCAGTTCTCTTTGTTTCAGCGACGTGGTTCGCCACGAAGTGACAGCGTGTACGGTCGTCGTGCATCGTCAACGACTTCGTCGCCGCATAG
The DNA here is from genome assembly GCA_029891345.1 of Dryococelus australis. Taxonomy (NCBI): domain Eukaryota; kingdom Metazoa; phylum Arthropoda; class Insecta; order Phasmatodea; family Phasmatidae; genus Dryococelus; species Dryococelus australis. The sequence continues at coordinate 16,340,429 of CM056995.1, forward strand.
CCGCCATTGTGGGGACTGGAGCGGAGATACTTGGGAGGCACTTAACAGCAGGTTTGGAAAGACGATGAGGGTGAAGTGAGGTGAGCATGGAGCAGTGTCGGAATGCAAGTACGGGGGAAACGGGACATCCCCCCCGACCAGCGACATCGTCCGGCATGATTCCCAAGTGCGAAAATCCGGGAGCGACCCCGCTGGGATTCCAACCCGGTTCTACTTGGTGGAGAGCGAGTAGTCTGACTACTATACCACCGCGGTCCTCTCACCCTCGCCGTGTCGCCCCTGTTTTGGATGACGTCGTGTCGATATAGGCGTCGTTGATGATTTCACTAATGGTGAAGAACTTAAGATCATATTTCATTTCTTTTTTTTTTTTTTTTTTTTGGAATTTGGTTATCTGAGAGAGGTTTCTAAAAATGCCCCCTAATGCAGTTATTGGTTGTCAAATCATTACAGTTTTCACAATATAACACTCAAATTCAGACTCAAAAGTGTCATAGGCAGGTTCAAAGTGTTGAATTAGGGTCTCAGCGCGGCATACTGCATTTGTGTTACAATCTAAGAAAGGAACAAAAACAACTTTTCCTCTACATTTACGGTGTAAACTATTTATTAAATGAATGTTAACAGTTTCACTTGAATGAACAAAAATATATTTACGACAAGTCTGACCCCTATTTTCAACCAAATTCAGAGTGCCAATACTCGCTCACCTGTTTACAAATCGCATTCATACTGAATCAGCATGTTCTGTACACCATACAGATAGCATTTAATGCAATTTGAATGCAAAAAAAAATCTAGGAGCAAAGCCTAGTATGCTGCAGCATTCGGGAAATTGAGACTTTTGAGTGTTGTTTTTTGAAAACTATAATGATTTTACAACTAATAACTGTATTAAGGGGGTACTTTTTGAAACCTCTTTCCGATAACCAAATAAAAAAAATGTGAGCTACCACCTTAAAAAGACACATACACCGCCTTGGACGGGATTCCAATCCGGAGCCCGTCATGCCCCGGGGGCAGAAATACGCTGGAAAAAAGGGGGGGGGGATAGCGGTGGGGCGTACTTGCTCTGTCTGCGGGCGAAGAGCTCCGGCGTAATGCCGCTCCAGCGCAGCCGGCGCGGGACTGGAGAGCTGCTCCAGGACTGCTGGAGACACTCCAGCACCTGGAAAACCGCTTCCTGCGCCCTGCGGCTAGTGTAGGCGGCGCTGCGGCGCCCGTCCAGCCGCACCACGTTCTGGAAGCGCTGCTGCAGCGCCTCCTCCACCTGCTCCAGGGCTGGAATCCAGCTGCTCCAGCGTTGCTCCAGCAACTGCTCGGGGTGCGCCGGTCTCCCGTCCCACCTGCACGCACCGAGACTTCCTCACAGCGAGAGAGGCGCGTGGGTAGAGACTGGCAGAGAGACGGGAATAATGGCATCAATAGTTAATACGGGGGCTGAAACTACAGGATGGTCCACATGTTTTGTCACTCCCTGAAAATGTCTTTTCACCCATACATAATAAGAAATAACGCAATATAATCCATAGTAAGGTATAGGCTGTTCACTGTAAAATAAGCACTTTTGAAAGCCCTGTTTAAGATCTACCTGTCTGTGCACGCTGGGTTTTTTCCGCCTTATGAAAAATTAACATTGCCATGGGCCTCATCACTTTATTCATGCGTCGGTCAAGTGAAACTGTGAAATTATTAGAAAAGTAAATATTGTTCATATATGCTCATTCTTACACTTAGATGCATTAAAAAATACATAAAGCGAGAGAAATAATTTAAATGATCACAAATGGATGCCTAAAAAAATGTTGTTCGGCGTCACCTTACTGGGCGCATTTCACTCACTGCACCAGTTAAAATACGTGCAGGTAGGGGCAGTGACATTTTTCTAAGGTTGATTTCAAAAGTGCTCACTTTATCGTGAACAACCTTTAATCCAAAAAAACCATGCAGATATGATGGATTCGCTGTGACCAGGATGTCAGTACGAGCACCATAATATTCGTCCTGTTCTGAGGTTGGTCATCCTGTCTTCTGTTTCCTGATCCCGTCGGAAACAGCTTGTGTCTCCCCAACTGTCCTTCAGGAGTGTCTTCATTGTGGAATCTTCTCGCGAAGTATCTTCGCACGTCCCCTACGCCATTTCCAGTATGTGGACGTTCATATGCCCAAACAGAACCAACAAGCTGCTCTTCGACACTGAAGGAGCTCGTGTCGGCCATCTCAAATAGAGAATGAAATGTCATACACAACCTCATGGAAAAGTAAAGGGGTGACAAGATATTTGGACCATTCTGTATCTCACAGTCAAAAGGGGTTAAGATTTGTCGTGGTTCTAGCCGGATCAACAAGATATATCAATAAGAATAGTGTATTTAGTCAGATACTGTGTTCACTTCTGAGGCAATCAGCGATTCGATACTGTTACGTGCTGCAGCTGGCGCCGACTCCGCTACCCCGCGCCGTAATCGGAGACCCACTTGGAATGATGCGCTCATGGCTGTCTGCCCCCCCCCCTCCCTTTTCTAGGAATCCCGTGAATGCCGACAGCGGCGGGACTTGCTGGCGTCACAGACCTCCCACTCTCCTGCTAGAGTTCCCGATATGTCTAGCGACGACGCTAGAATGTTCTGGTGAGACTGGCTGGCGCCTCAGTCCTCCGTGATGCATCACGCTAGTTGGGGAATATTCTAGGTGGCGGCCTAAGACACTATATATATACTGCCGCAATCCAGCGGCCGGCACTCTGTGATGGAGGCCTCCTGGCCAAGTGTGCGCGAGCGAAGTATGGTGTCCACGACGACTGGAGATTGCGGGACGACGGCGAGTGAGGTGTTCGTGGCGAGAATGGACGAGAGGGTGTGAAACCAACGAGTGAAGCCTACTGTGCGTGAGGGCGCTTGGAGGACTCTAGAAAATTGTGACTGGCGGGACATGGACCGAACTGAGGTGGGACCGAATGGAAGTGTAATACTGATTTTGTTGTAATTATTCGAACTGTCAAATATGGACTTATAAAATATAAAATAATTTTATAGGTTGATACACTGTCTATTGGAACTGATCTTTAATAATTTAATTTCATTGATTTCTTTGTCGTAATTATAAATTTTATTAATAGGTGTCAATTGTGAACCGTAAGTGATTTCAATTGATTATGAGAATTTGAGTTCAGAGAATTTTGCTGTAGTTATTGTAAATAAAATAAGGAAATTATAATTAATTATTTTATTTGGTTAAGACCTCCATCCTTTAACGAACTTGTTATAGCCCACTTAATTTCCAGAGAGATAAATTGTAACAATACGTTTATATCAAAGGTTACGTCTTGTAAATTCACTCCTGTCTTTCTGTGTAATCAATTATTCAATAAGATCGAGGTGGATCACAATTGCTTTATTGATATTTCACGTTTCTGTTTTTAATTATTTTAGATGTTGTCGTATTTTTCTGTCAATATTAGATTAACGTTGCAGCTGTAATCAAAAATGTTTTAGAAATAAAAAGAAAATTGTTCATTAGAAATAATAAACTAGAACAATGCCTATCCTGTGAAAGAATAAGTTTGTAAATTCTATTTATTTTCTTATCGCTGTAAGTCTGCTTAGTGTGTATGATCATTCTCACTGTTAGTAGTCTCTGAATAAATTACAGGCTGGTTCATTTCAACATGACAAAGGCAACTTTAACACCAACTTTGATTTATGATGTCAAGAGTTGCAAATAACAATTTCATGCACGAAGAGTAAAATATAGTTGCAGGTACCAGGTAAATTTGCTTGGAAAGTATTTGTTTCTTCTGAACAATATTTTTCTCACGTTCTTGTCCCATTAATTTCAATCGCTCACTGAACCAAATAAGACGTTTAGAAATTCTTTGATGAGCTGAAAAATCTGTTTGGATTTTTCGACATCACCTACACGCATTTACTATACGAACCCATTTTAAAAGTGCGTTTAACTAATCAGTTTGTTTACCGTGAAATTATATACATCGTCATAAGAGTCAAATTAATAATTTTTTTTCGGAATTAATTAAAATGCCGTTATTTGCAAAAATTGTTCATGCGGAATTCCTGGCAACAGCAAAATCATTTGGTTCAACAGTGGAATTGATTTGGTTGACTGTAGAGTAATTGGTCTATCTGCCTTCGCTCGAATATACAGCCGGAGAGTTTGTTTATTATTTTTGTGACAATTAGAATTACATGAATGTTTATACTTATACAAGCAATTTATTTGTTTGCGCCAAAATGGTAGCTTTGTTAAACAAAAAATTGCTCTCGTACTGACACGCCTACTTTCCAAAGAAAATTATAAAGGTTTATGACATCACTGTCTTGTCTGTGTATGTGTGTGTGTCCACTCCTAAAAACTTTAGAACGTGACAACCAAATCTCACCAAACTAGGTACACATATTAAACTTAGAAACAAAATCTTACTTTTTATAATTTTCAACTATACCGGGCACGTACTTTCAAAATGGCGGGTATTTAAACTGTAGGATGTTATGCTAAGTCACTGGAACCATTCGACCGATTTACACCAACTTTTTTTAATTCGGCAGTGCATCATGTAAACATTGAATTTAGACATGGGTACTTTTGTTGGTCCTCCATTTAGAAAGATAATACCACATGAGAAATAAAGCCTTTATGTTATATGATGATAACCACTCAGCCAATCCTCGCCAAATTTGACAAGTAACCGATATTATGTTAAGCCATACAAGCGTATGTAATTTATATTGAATAAGCACTTATTTTCAACATACCGGTCATAATTTTCTATACCCACCACACAGTTCGACCAATTTCGAACAACTTTTGTATCCTAAAGTATCCATTACAAGTATTATTTATGCCAACAGCCATTTTGTATGAGAGCGCCTCACGAACAAACTAAGTTTTTATGTAACATCTCGGTAAACAAGTGACCGATTCATACCAAATTCGGGAAACAAGAAGTAATGCTGCAGGTGATGTAAACTGATCTGCTTTACGCAAGCAAGATACGAATGTATGCCATATCTCTGGACAAAACCAATCATTTCCAAGGAATTTGCCAAACAAGTAACACTATGGCAGACCATGTAAACTGATCTTTTTGAGTTGGTTAGACGCTTATTTTCAAAATGACTGCCATGTAAACATTTTACCTCAGTATGTGTAATCTACGTAACAAATAACAACTTAACTTTGTATGATGGCAGTATCTATTCTACACACCAAATTAGTCTATATAGGGCCTCGTTTCTCCGCCATTTTAAAAGAAAGTCCGACATGAAAAATAAAGTTTTAACATCATATTTCGGGAAACAATGAACAGATTCCCACCAAATTTGGCGAAGAGTTTATCTAGTGCTAGATACTTATTTTCAGACTGGCGTTTCAAATAACACCTAAGCTTAGTGTGCTATATATACAAAACTAGGTAACTAATTTTATGTATACTGTATCTATGACAATCATCGTATGTGCTAAATACATTACTCTTTAGCCTCTATTTTCGGTGGTCGTCACATGGGAAAAAATAGAAATTTTATGCCATATCTCGAAAATAAATCAAGCAATTCCCACCAAATTATACACCGCGAGTAGCACTGCAGTAGAGTATATAAATTCACATGTTTTAGCGCGGCAAATCTTTTTTAATGGCGTTAATATCAATGATTTAGGTTAGTGTTTTAACATTTTTTTTTTAAATTCAATAATATGTAACCAAACCTTGTGTACTAACATCCATCAGTAGTCCTAGAAGCATCAATCATGCATGCAGATGTCCTCTTCTGTCGACTTTTGGCAAAATAGGGCCAGGCGGGAAAAAAATATTTTTTGCATATTTCCGGAGCAATTCAAATATTCCCGCCAGATTTTCCACGCTATTAGTGCTAAAGAAGGCGATATAACTTCAAACTTTTCTGAAGCCCTGCTAAAGTAATACTTTCAGCATATTCCCTTGCCTTATGCAAATGAAGTTAAACTGAGTCAAGAATGTTGCACCAAAGGTACAGCGCGCTGTATTCGTGAGCAATCACTTTGATAATATCATTGATGAGGACTATTTCTTTCCAGGTGTCAGCAACACACCTATATTCTTCCTGTTTTATTCATGTTGATTATAAATTAAATATTACATTTTAACTGATTCTAAAATAAGGTACTTTGTGTTGACACAAGTATAAAAATGCTTGTGATACACGGCATTTAGCAAACAATCAAGCACGATATAAACAGGGTAGTTTAACACATTTAAAATTGTAATTTACTTTTAAAGGCTCTTCACGTTCAAGTGAGCACTTTCAAACTCAACTTCAGAAAGAAGTCACTGCCCCTATCTACATATATTTCAACGGGCGCCATGAGTGACAAGCGCCCAGTAAAGTTGGTAACGATAGATGGAAAATAGTTCCGTATCTCAACGTCGAATAATAGGTGTTAGGTAACCATTTGTCATAACTTATGCTATTTCTTTCGCTTTCTGTTTTTTTTACTGCATTGAAGTGTAAAATGAGCAGATTTGTTAAATATTTACTTTTATAATAATTTCACAGTTTCATTTGACCAACGCATGAATAAATTGATGAGGCCCGTGACAGTGTTAATCTTACATAAGGCGGAAGATTACACAACGTGCATACAAGTAGATCTTAAGCAGGGCTTTCAAAAGAGCTCATTTTACCGCGAATAGCCTACATTTATCTTCGTCGTCCTTTGAAGCGGGAGCCAAAAGCGATATGTTATGCCTTCTAGTAGCACACAACACCTACTGGTACTACTAATATATAATATATTTACTAGTTTGGAGCTCCTTTTATCGCTATTGGCAAAGAAAGCAAGGAGGAGTTTCGTACTGTGGCCTAGGCCGTGGCTACACAAGTGCTGTTAAACACATTCCGCTAAATACATTCGGTAGCCATGTCTGGACAAGTTTAAAACAGAACGTGTTTCCGCTCTTACACACACACACAGAGATCATTATGAAATCAATGGAAATTATAACCTCAATAAACATGGAACTTAAAATGTATGGTGTTTAACTATAATAACTTCCAACATTTAACACTATTGATCTTTTTAATTGTTATGAAACCTACACTTTTACTGTAATGGCATAATGGGTGGGTATTACTACATTCAAACTTAAACTGAAGCTAATTCAACAAGTGCAGGAATTCCCGCCAAATTCAGCAATATTTACAACACTGCTTGTTTACGTCGAAGTAGCCAATAGGAGCGCAGCAGAGAAGAGAAGTAGTTCGAAACTTCTAATGGAAACTGTTCACTTTGAAGGAGAAACAACTGCGATCGGAACTCGTCCGAAGGTAACGTAACCTCTTCGATAGCTGAACTTGTTTTAGTGAGATAGTTCTGCATCCCGTGTAACTGCGGCCCTGGAAACTAAACACGAGGTTTGTTTTCGCGTGGCATGCCTTTTATACTATCTGCGAGCAAGTGTTATTTTTCACTAGCCGAAAAGTAGCAGAAACAGCAGTTATTCTCGGCAGGACGACACGAACAACTAACAGCGGTAAAATTAAATTAAAAATATATAAACGAAATTTTATTTTTAAAATGTTGATAATCTTTAGTGTCTATGAGTAATTTACGTATATTAACAATTTTGACCACTCAAGATAACTTACTTCCGAGGATAAATTTGTCTTAGTTATTTATATTTCTCTCTGTACTTCCTACAGGATATCCAAACGTATTCTCTTCATCTATCTGCATAAAAGCAAATTACTATTTGCAATCGTCACTCTCAAGACACTTCGACGGTTGTAAATTTAATTTGGCGGCCATTTTTTTCCCCACCTTGCTAGTTTTGATATTTCTGCTGTACCTCGGCGAGCAAGAGCAGAAATAGCTGCTTTTTATAGCACAAATAGCAACTGCTACCGCCAACCGAACAGCATACAAAAAAAGTGCTTCCTGTAACAAGGAGAAATAGCAGTAAACTAGCAGAACAGCAAACAACACGAACACACCTATGGAGGGAGACCAGGTGCGACCGGCGCATAGTGGCTGTTCACAATAAAGTGAGCACTTTTGAAACCAACCTTAGAAAAAAAGTCACTGCCAAGTCCTGCATATACAGAACGGGCGCACTGAGTGACATGCGCCGAGTAAAGTTGGTAGGTAATGATGGGATGGAAAGCAGTACCATATCTTAAAGTCGAATAAAAAGTGAAAAGTAATCATTTGTGCTAACTGAAATTATTTCTTTCGTTTACTGTTTTTCTTTTTCTTTTTTTTTTTTTGTAATCCATCAATTCTAAACATAACCAAATTGGTAGAGGCCATTCACGATAAAGTGAGAACTTTTGGAAGCCCTCTCATTTGCAAATATAACCAATGACTATATTTTATTTTAGCATTAGACATCAAATTCAGAGTGCGATGGAATAATCACACTGTGTTTATTACCGAAATGACAATATTTATTTAAAAAGTTGGTTAAAGGAAAAAAAAATGGCTGAAAGTAAAAAGTGACTATGGCCTCAAACCTGCACACTTTACCGCGAACAGCCTATAACATGTTTACGTTTCTAATAATTCCACGGTTTCTTCTGACTGACGCATGTATAGAGGGATGAGGCTCGTGGCAATGTTAATTTCACATAAGGAGGAGGAATACACGACGTATATAAAGCAGGGCTTTCTAAAGTGCTCATTTGACCGTGAACAGCCTATACCTGCCTGTGTGTGGAGATTGCGGCCGCGGCTTCCACGGAGAACTGCCAGTCGACCTCCAGCAGAATGACGAGGTGAGGTTGCAAGGACCTCCTCTCCAGCTCAGAGATCTGCTCCAGAGACTGTGGGTAGCCGTCCAAGACGAAGCCTCGTGCCAGGCTCCTGCAAACAGAGTGGCGTCGCCGGGACAATGTCAAGGCTACACTGTTTGAAAAAAAAAAATTCCCTTCATTTTACGGAAAAGTGCTGGAAATAATTTACTCAGAAATGTCCGTAAACTCTCCGTAAAATTACGGAAACACTGATTTTCAGAAACGGATTCTCCGTAAATTTCACGGAACCTCTCCGTTAATTACCAAGTTAGTTTTTTTTTTTTTGTAATTATGTGGGTGTTCCACCGTGTATAAAAATTATATTAAAAAAGTTAAAATATTTTGTACTTAAGCGAGGTTTGAACCCGAGTAAAAAAATAACCAGTGCACGACTCTAACCATTCGCCTACAACTCTCACTAGAAGCAAAAATTCAGTTTCTATTAAATTTAGTGTATTTTTAGCGTTGCCAAATGTTACAGACACCTGATGCTATTTTTTAATGTTTGAAAGAATAGGCCATAGTCGTTTGGATAACCTTAACTGCCGCAGAAACGATAGTTTTCTTGTTAAAGTGGCGAAGAAATCTTCGTGTAGAATCGGCATTGTTCGTCCCCATAACTCGAAGCCAAAGGGAATACGGAGACTTTCCGCATTTCGTATTTACGGACTTAACTCGGTTTGTCGTCATTACGGATTACCTTTCGGTATATACACTGTACATTTCCGTAAAACATTCCGTAGATATACGGAGATTTTTAACAGCGTACAGGGTAGAGGCGGCTGGGAGTAGCATGGAAAATAAAGGCTATTCACGATAAAGTGAGCACTAACTAATTTACTTTCACTTGGCCGACGTATGAACAATGTTAATTTTTTATAAGGTGGAAGAATACACAACATGCGTATAAGGAGAACTTAAGCATGGCTTTCAAAAGTAATCACTTTATCGTGAACAGTCTATAGAAGGAGGTATAGGTCGTTCACGGTAAAGTAAGTACTTTTGAAGCCCTAGTTAATTTTTTCTTTCAACCATTTTATATCCTTCCATCACTTGTTAATGTAAACCATGCCATGTGAGTAATAAACACAGTTTATACATTCACTATACTCAAAACCAAAATTTCGAGGCCACAATGAAATGTATTTATTGGTTATTATGTCTGATGAAACAGCTTCAAAGAGTGCTCACTTTACCGTGAACGACCTATACCAGGGTAAACATCGCCCACACTTAATTTAGGAAAGGGCGTCACAATGGTAGTATATTGAGCAAAGTTCCCGGTAGAACCAGCGCTGGCCTCTCCATCCTCCCCTCTAGGTGGCTGATATCTATAAACAGGTTACACATATAGCACTACTTTCTAATCTTTACGTTAATCCTCCACGAAGCAAAATCTAAATCGGCTCATTTGTCCTTCAGGGTCCGCCGGGAACTTCGTAATTTAGAAACCGCCATGCTGTCCTAAAGGTAAAAAGAAAACTACACTAAACTACTGCACACTTACACAACTAACTATTGCATCCGCGCATGCTCTTCTTTCACGTTAAAACCTCAGCATGCTGGTACCCCCATTGTCTGCTGTCGCGGCCCAGTGCGCTCGGGTGTGGATGGGACTTGGATTTGGGGGATGCCCGGTAACCAGAAACATCCCCCCCCCCCCCCGGGCCGTCACGGCCCCCGGGTGCAAGGGGCGTAGTCTACACCACACTGCAGTCAATCGTAACGGTTGGTTCATACTTGCACACACACACACATACACACATACACACACACACACGCACACGCACACACGCACACGCGCACACACGCACACGCGCGCGCGAGTAAATGAGCAAACTGGACTGTTTTGTTCGCAGAGTGAGTGGAGAGGTTTCGGCGGCTCTTGACATCGAGGTATTGAGAGCCGATGAGGGTGAAGCTAAGCGAGTCTGGGGGCATCGCCGGATTTTGAGTGGGAGGGGGAAAAAGGGAGACCCCCCAAGAAAAACCCGCCGACCTGTGGTATCGTCCGCCACGATTCCCAAACGCGAAAATCCGGGAGCGATCCCGCCGGGAATCAAACCAGATTCGCCTAGGTGGGAGGTGAGTAGTCTAACCACTACACCACCGCGGCCCCTTGTTCACCGAGATTTATTGCGAAAAAGAATAGTATTAAAACATCTAATGGTTGTAATAGAATTTTTGTAATTATTACTGTTGAAAAATTATGTGGTATTTCTAATACTTACACAGAGCTTCGCTTCTGTTTACAGAACTTTTTTTATGTTTAACGTAACATGTTAATTTGGATTTAATCGCAGCAAAATGAAATTTTTCAGAGAAACGAATAAGTCTTAGTCAGAATACCTAAAGGCTTGCCTCCACCTAAGCCATCGAGTAAAAATGTAGGATACACTAAAGCGGACATGGGATAGGGAAAAATCTGACCAATTTTTTTATGTTAGTTCTTGGGTTGATACATAGGAGCGCTAGTGTTCTCGACTGGGAGTTAGCAGGCAGCAGACGATGCAGCAATGAAAATACCTCGTTACCCGTGCGGTGTTTCCAGTTCCGCAGCCGGCAAAAGTACGTTATCACTCTGGCCGCGGTTCACCCGCCTGTTCGTTCTCGGCCGGGTCACCCCCGGATGTTCATATGTAGGCATCGTGCCGGACGATGCCGCTGGTCGGCGGGTTTTCTCGTGGTTATCCCGTTTGCCTCGCCCTTTCGTACCGGCGCAGCTCCATACTCACCTCAATCACCCTCATCGACTCTCAAGACCTCGCTGTTATGTGACGCCACACGCTCATCACGCGTTCGGCGGGGGACTCCCCGCTGAATTCCTACGGGAGCCCGAAGGGTTGCCTACTCACTAGGTCATGATATTGCCATCACTGTACTCTTCTTTTGCGATTCGACCGGAAATGGTGGGTCCTAGAGGGTCAACAAGGGGGGCTTAGTTGCTACTTACGTCGTCCTTCTTCATCCCGTCATATCCACAATCAATTTAACCTCACGGTGTACGTGTTGCATGCAATCAAAGGGTGCCAACCCCTATTATTTACATGATGTGGGGTGCAAAATTGACCATATCTACCGTGTATTAAATATCTTGGTTTACTTTCTCCGTATACCAATTTGTGCTCTTCTAACGCAAGTACTTTACCTAATATTCCACGTAATGTCCTTGTCGCCCACAGCCTTTAGGGGCTGCTACAGCCTTTATTATTTGAAATGGACCATAGGTGTCCTGTATCAATCTTCCTCTTTTCCGTTCACGAATCACGTGCCAGAGTTTGTACACATGTTTCCTACACACGCTGTATAAGCTACATGGCAGTGAAGCTACCACATTTTTTCCAGTCTGCACGTATGAAATTTTCGACGGCCGTAGATAACTGATTTTTAACTCTTCTGGCAAAAATTCGTGTTCCTAGAATACGTAACTGCGTAAACAACGAATGAATGGAAAAAAATTCACTACTAGTAACTTTAAAAATGGTTACAGTAATTTTACTAACCATGTTTTAATGCGCAGCTCGTAATCAAATTACAAAAAAAGCTAATTTTTAAACAGGAAGTTTGTTGTAAAACCGAAGTACACAAAAGGTAATTCACTGCATAAACCGTAGAGTGCGTGTTGTGCAGTAGTCTGTCTCCGTGTTCCAAACATAGACTGTCAAAAACAACGCGGATACCATTTGAGGTTAGAACACTATTAACATGTGTACATTTTCTATAACGCAGTTGTAATGCAACCAAGTCAACCAATGTACCTTAATGATAAAGAAAGAATGGGTTTATTGAAATTTCAGATTAGAAGAAACACAATCATCAGTGTTGACCACGTGACAAAGTTGCAAGTCAAGAGTCTAGTACATACGAGGAAAGCGATTGTCATCCTAGGTGCATGGGTAATAACTATAGTCCATTCACGGTTAATTCCATTTGTTCTGAAGCGTTGCTCAAGCTATAATTTCAGGATACTCCCCCGCCTCATGCAAACTAAGCTTAACTAAATCCCGCCTCACACAGAACGTCTTTCCCTACGATATCCCATGCGTGGAGTCTTCCTTGCTGCTAGACGAGCTAATTAATTGGATATATCGATACCTATGTGCAGTTTGTCTGTAATACGTTTATTTTCATCTTCTAAGGCTACCATCTGATTCCTGCCAATCATAAATCTTTGCTTTGCTTTCTTGTTGGAACACATCAGAAACTTTTACCAGGCCCTATTTAAAAAAACAAGATGAAAATCTATCAGAATCAATACCAGACCTACCACTTCCTAAAGTCCTCCCACCAGAAATTAAAAGAGCAGTGCATGAAATGAAAACTGGGAGAGTTAGTGGCTATGACGGTCTATCCATTGATGTTCTTCAGGTCACTGGGGAAGAAACCTACAGACATCTAGCTAAGATATTTACACAATGCCTCGAAGAGAAAAATATTCCGTCCAGCTGGAACATGGCAATGACTGTGTTGCTTCACAAGAAAGGTAGTAGGTACGACATAAGGAAGTACCGCCCTATCAGTCTGCTTCCCATCATTTTCAACGTGTTCTCTAAGGTCATACATAATCGTATCAGTTCTATCTTGGATACAGCGCAACCAATAGAACAGGCTGGCTTCAGATCAGGATTCAGCACCATAGATCACATCCAAGTCATTCATGAGGTAATAAGCCGTGCGAATGAATGTCGAATGCCCCTCTGTTTGGCTTTAATTGATTTTGAAAAAGCCTTCGATTCGGTTCACCACTCAGCTGTTATACAGGCCCTGCCAGGACAAGGTGTGAATCCAGGTTATGTCAAAATGTTGCATAACATCTACAGCACCTCTACTGCCTTTGTAAATATTGCTGTAGCTACCGAGGAGTTTTCTGTTGAAAGAGGAGCGAAACAAGGTGACTCCATATCACCCAAGTTATTTATATAGGTCCTAGAAATGGCTATGTCAAAAATCGAGTGGCAAAACAGAGGATTAAGGGTAAATGGAAGAAGTCTTTAATACTCTACGTTTTGCTGATGACAGTTTTATTCTCAATCAGTTTGGATGAGCTTAAACAACTGTTAATTGAGCTAGATAAGTATGCTGAGAAGTAGGCCTTAAAATAAACCTCTCTAAAAGTAAAATCACGCAAAGTAAATGGGTAGCAACACACACGGTGGTCACCAACGAGATTGATATCGAGACTGTTGAACACTACATCTATCTTGGTCAGCTAATCAACATGAATGGCGACTCGATGCCTGAGATCTATCGACGTATAAAATTAGGCTGGAGAGCATATGGAAGAAATTCGATAGCTTTTAAATCAAGCATGCCAGTATACCTTAAAAAGCAAGTATTTGATCAATGTGTATTACCTGTCCTCACATATGCTTGTCAGACTTAGACCATGAACTGTCAAGCAACTGAGAACTGCCCAGAGTGGTATGGAAAGAGCAATGCTTGGGCTTACAAGAAGAGACAGGAAGAGAGCTGACTACTTTCGATCAGTAACTAAAGTCAGGGACATCATAGAAAGAGTGAAGACTCTAAAGTGGCAGTGGGCTGGACATATTGCTCGAAGAAGTGATGTCAGAAGGACAACTGCGGTGGTGGATTGGATACCAAGAGACCTGAAGAGATCCAGAGGAAGGCCTCCAGATCGCTGGGACAGAGACATTCGAAGTGTAGTAGGTGTGAACTGGAAGAACATTGCACAAGATCGATTAGCCTGGAAGGAATTAGAAACAACCTATGTAATGCTAAATTGTAACGTGTAGCTCATCGGGCTTAAAGAGGCTGCATCCTGAAAAAGGGATTGATATAGCTGCTTAATAATAGTAATAATAATAATGTGCAGTTTTGCTGCACATGGAATTGCACTTATTTTCCCTACGTGTTTCTTTGCTAGTTTCCGATCTCAACCAATGGGAACAAGGAAACTTGTCACGTGAATTTATTTACATGGCAACATGATCGGTATTTTCGTAAGCTATGAGCATGTAAAAAAGTAAATAGATGCAACGAAGAAACATGTTTGAATACAGTATTGAGGTTATCTGTGTACTAACCCGAATTCTTTGAAAAGCATTGCAAGTACACTATGTTATCGTTATTTCAGGCTAATCATCTCTTGTCCAGTGTTTATTTCGTCTATATGTTTTCATATTTTCATGATCCAAAACTGAAAAGTACTAGGATTATGGGGAGTCTGGGACAAGGGATTGGGGAATCGGAACCGGAACGGGGAACCGCCATCTTGTTGCGTCACCAAACCGCCATATTGAATATCATTGACATTTTACCCCTGACCCGTGTGACCTTTGACCTTGACCCCTAGAAACTTTGACCTCAAAAGCATTAAAAACATTTAAAAATTCCAATAACTCCTTAACAAATTATAAAAAAATTCTAAACGAATTCCAAAAATATTTTTTATTGAAAATTATTAAAAATTATTAAAAAAATTATTAAAAGGATCTTTAGAAATGGCCCATTTTTTCTTCAGAAATGCTAATAGAGATCAGTGACTCCGAGCCAGAAGATCATGACCTCTTACCTCTGACCTAGACCTTTGAACTTTGACATTGAAAATAAAAAAAAATAAAAAATCGCAAAATTTTTTTCAAAAATTTCAAAATATTGCAAAAAATCTTAAAAAATGCATTATTAAAATTAAATTATTAAAGATTATTTTAAAAAGTATTTAAAATTTTATATATTTTTTTAAACTTACATTTCCCAGCACCACCATTAGTCACATTCGGCCCATCCCCAGCAGACGACTGACTCCCTCACCTCCACTCCCCTCACATATACTCATTCCGCCATCTTGATTTTCTCATTCGTCATTTGTTTACATGCTACTGGGGGCAGCCATCTTTGTTTATGTGTTACTGGAGGCAGCCATTTTTATTTATATGTTACTGGAGGACGCCATATTTGTGTATGTGTTACATGAGGCGGCCATGTTTGTTTTTTCGTTCGTCATTTGTTTATACATTACTGGAGGCAGCCATCTTTGTTTATATTGAAACACTCTCCCTTCCTCTTGTCCTACAGGCTGCACTTACTAGGTCTGTTCCGGTTACTCAATTCACCTTATGAGGTGGCAAGAGGGGGGGGGGGGTGGGTTGGGGATGTAACTCTCTGTTAGCTGAATAAGTAAGATTGATTATAAATATATATTTAATAAAACAACAAATTATTATAACACAATACATTTACTTTAAAAACACAATGGGATACAATTACGATGTAGTACAAGGAGAGTACAATAACTTTATAAATTAATTCAATCAATAATTAAACGGGATTCACAATGAGCGCAGCTAAGCCCTATCGTTGCCGTAATTACTTTACAGGGTTGATGGGACGGTGACTCGATACCAGCATTGGTCCCTACTGCTACGCGATTATGCTCACCCTTAACTTCTGGACGGTTGGACGCTGAACCCCTCTGGCCAGTGGTAGATTGGTGCCCTCGTCTTCAGCCTCGATCACACACTCAATATACGTCGTGGTCTCGTCGCCATTGGGGGGGGGGGGGCTGCAAGTTTCTTATATAGCCGGGTAAAGTGGGACGTGTTTATAAAACAAACGTACGTACCCGGCCACTATCTATAGTCCGCCCGACCTCAGGCGGTGTAGCGCCACACTATGTTACTGGAGGCCACCATATTTGTTTTTTCGTTCGTCATTTGTTTATGCATTACTGGAGGCTGCCATATTGGTCGGCGACCACCATCTTAGTAGATGACGACTATTGCAATTTTCCATCCTGAGTTTAAAAAAAAAATATTTTTTTCAATCACTAGTATAACTACGTCCATGATGCATAACTTTGACTACACGCTAAATTTACTAAATATTTTAAATACATATTGTTGTTATTAAAAACTTAAGGCCAACAGGACGATACGACACACAAAAAATAAGGAAAACAAAAAATTTTATAATGATAATAATTTATTATTATTTTGTAAATACATTTTCAGAAGAAAGCACGTCATCACATCATCTGATATAACCCCGATCCTTAAGTGCTCTTATGATTGAAACCACCTGTTTCATGGTCGAGTAATCCCAACGTTGTTGCCTATCAAGCAAATATTTAAGTCTGTCTACAAGTTACTTGGGATCTTCGGTTAACATATCGTCACCATACTCGATGTCTTCTGCCTTCTTCACGCCGCTTGTCGAAGGAGACTCGTTGGGGAAATGTGCAGGAGAGTCGAGGGAATAATCATCGTCTTCAACACTATCACTGTCGTCATAGTCATCATCATAAATGCTGTCTTTATGATCGGCTTCACTTCCTGTTGTATCCTCAATATCAAGTTTACTTTTCTGTGTAGCAGGAGTTGTATGTGCATCAGTATTTAGAGCTGATAACCGTTTATTTTGAAGTTTTTCGACTTCTTTACAGCGGAGGCGGAGCTGAGTGCACAGGCGGAGGTGATTGCAGAGCTGATTGCTGAGGCGGAGCTGATTGCAGAGTTTTCTTAATTTTGTTTACATTAAAAGCATGCAATTACATCATAACCACGCCACACAAATGTTTTTATACGCGCAATCGATTGATCTTGACGAGAGCTGTCGATTGAATCTTAAACGAGCGTCGTAGCTTCTCCTAGTCAAAAGTTAATACCACGCGGAAGTTATGAGACGTTGCGAAACGAACTCAAAATTGCGCCCCCCCCCTTTCCCCCTCCGCTATCACCCCCCCCCCCCCCACCCTGCGCTCGATGCTTCGCAGTCCTCACTCAACGTAACATATTCCTTGATCCTTTGGCAATCGAGTGGTGTAATTGAATTTTGAATGTATATAAATAGATTCGGACCTTCAATGCCAAACTGTATCCCCCGATTTTGTTATCAACGGATTTTCTGGATTGCCTCCCAGTGAGGTCGCAAGACCTATTCACGTCAAAACGCTTCTGGTAAACGACATATTTGGGAAACAAACACCCACGTCATGCATAAAGTTATTTCACGAAACTTTGATTGAGAAAGCGAGAAGGCACCGCGAGCAGGCTAGAATGTTGCTGCGGACTGACCTGGAGAGGTGCAGATACAGCTGCAGGCAGTCGGCGGCCAGGTTGCCCGGCAGAGTGGCTCCCTCCCTGAGCCAGGAACTGCAGTCTCTAGCCAGACGTGTCCAAGGCAGCTGCTGCAGCACGTGTCTGGCGGCTTGGCCCAGGGTCGCCACAGTCAGGCCGTAGTGTCCCGCCAGACGTCCTGCCAACGTCGTCTTGCCGCTCTTGGGTGCTCCCAGCACTGCCAGGCGCAGCTCTCGCCAGACTCTCGTCGGTATCTCCTGGTCCATGAACCTGCCAGCACGTCCCCCCGCTCTCTAGTCACGAGAGAGCTTCAAGCGGATACCTGCCTACCTCGAGCTTTCCTTAAGCTGGAGTCACAACACCCTGACTTCATCGAGGGGTTCAAGTTAACATGATGAAATGAATAGCAATTCTTTTATGCAGTGGTGTGAAACACTACTAAAGGCTATTCACGATAGAATGAGCACTTTTGAAATCAACCTTAAAAAAAGACACTGCCCCTGTCTGCATATATTTTAATGGGTTCACTAAGTGACATGTTCCCAGTGAAGTTGGTAACGATGTAGCGAAAGTAGTTCCATATTTTAACTTCAAATAAAAAGTGTCAGGTAACCATTTACAATTACTTAAATTATTTATTTCGCTTCCTGTTTTTTTTCTAATGCACCGAAGTGTAAAAATGACCTGATTGTAAAATTTTACTTTTCTATATAATTTTACAGATTCACGGGATCCACGCAGGAATAAAGCGATGGGGTCCATGACAGCGTAAATTTTTCATAAGGAGGGAGAATACACAACGTGCATACAAGTAGATCTTAAGCAGGGCTTTCAAAAGTGCTCGTTTTACCGTGAACTGCCTTTACTTCCCAACATTCCACCTCCGAGCATTATTGTTCTTGATAATGCTCCATACCATAGTGTGTGTGAGGGCAAACCCCCGACTATGTCTCCTACTAAGCAACATAAGAAATTGGCTGGTAAATAACAACATTATTTTTTCTGCAGACGAGAGAAAATCCGAGCAACCTCCCATTTTTACTTTGGATAAGCTGTTTACGTCCCAAATACACACAATTATTCAAATACCGCCATACCATTGTGATCTAAACCCAATAAAGTAGGCCCACATCCGGAGCATTATAAAATACCGCGTTTCTAACAAAAATGTAAATGATGCAAGCTCGGACATTCTGCAAATAACTTATTCAGCCATAGACAGTATTTCACCAGCAGATTGGAAAAAACAATGCGATCACGTGCAAAAACTAGAAATGTATTTTTGGGTCAATGACGGGCTGATGGAGGAGTAGATTCCTCAAGTAATGTTGAACGAAAAAAGTTAATAATCAAGAAATAAAATTTTTCCTATACGTTATAGTCGACAATATTTGTCTTAAAAGTTAACAACGCATCCTTCCCAGCTGGTAATGGCGGTTTCTTGCATTTTGCATGAAGTGCACTGGAAGGGTCTTCCCGCCTGTATGCCTTTACTCCACGAGGCGACCATACTACATACACCAGCACTCTTACGACCTTCACCTGGGGCTACGCTTGATTTTGTCACATTAGTAGGCGCGAGCCTTAAGGGAAACCTTCCCCCACCATGTTAGACCTTGGCTTTCCAGCATTTATATTAAAAAAAAAAAAAAGAGAATTCCGAAAGACACAATATTAATTCTTCCAAGAAACTGCAAACTCAATATTGAATGAAATTTCACTGTTGCTTGGAATAAAATAAACTGCAAAATGTTGTATTTCGTTGCAGTATTTCGCATATGATTATATGATGTTACATTCGGTTTTGTTATATTATGTTCAGATAAAAATCAAGGGAAAATTCATCCACAAAATATATAATTTTGGTACTAAACCGAGGTCAGAGGAGTCCAACCTGTCACAGAGTAATATCGCTCATTTTGAAGGTCTATACCATAATTTTTGAAGTAGTATATATATTAGTGTTTTACGCTAACCACCTTATCTACTTATTTATCCCAGTAAATAACTATGCAACTGTAGTCACTGTGGTAACATTTCTTGGTATATAAAGCTTTATAATCAGCTCAGATGGAGACATATAAATTATATACCTCTCACAGTAAATTATACTGCACCTCAAGACTTCACATCCTTATTTTTCTACGTTATTTTAATATTAGAACCCATACTTCGACAATAATATGGGAATAGCAGTGTCAGACTCGTACATTTCTTTTATCAGAACACACTTTCAGTGCAATCTAGATTTAAGAACTAACCACTCAGAATGTCAACGAGAAAATGGTTATATTGTATTATTTTTAATATTGCGTTTTTCACTTTGTTCGTGGTTACTAATATTTAAAAATGCGAATTTTTAATGAAAGGAATCAGCTGTTAAACATGATACTAAGGGCATGTCTGTGTTAAGAACAAACCCAGTTCATAAGCGGTCAGCTTTCGTGGTAGGATAACAGTCAGGTTTCTACATATGCCCTAAGGTATAGGCTGTTCACGGTAAAATGAGCACTTTTGAAAACCGTGCTTAAGATCTACTCTTATAGATATTGTGTATTCCTCCGCCTTATGTAAAATTGACATTTTCATGGACCTCATCACTTTATTCATGCATCACTCAAGTGAAATTGTGAAATTATTACAAAAATAAATATATTACGAATCTGCTCATTTCTACACTTCAATGCATAAAAAAAACAGAAAGCGAAAGAAATAATTTTAAGTTATCACAAATGGTTACATAACACTTTTTATTCGACGTTAAGATATGGAATTATTTTCTATCCATCGATACCAACTTCACTGGGCGAATGTCTCTCAGTGCGCCTGTTAAAATATATGCATGCACGGGCAGTGACTTTTTTTTCTAATGTTCAATTATAAAGTGCTCATTTAGCATGAACAGCCTTTACTAGTCTACACAAGAGATGATCCGGTCACCTGATGGGGTCTGCGCAGAACAAGTTGAAGCTGCGGTCGTCGCTGAGGAAGAACACTCTGCCCTTGAAGGCCACAGGGACAGGCTGCTGCCGGAGGTTCCACGACACCACTGTCTCGTCCAAGGATGCTCCCTCGTGCAGCCTCACGGGGCAGTGCCTGGAGAACTGGCTCGGCAGCAGGTATCCGCACTCCAGCAGACTCTCCGCCTGCTCTGCAGTCAACGGGACTGGCCGGTACAGAACTCCGGACTGCTTCCTCGCCAGCGACTGCACGACGTGGAGCACCTCGCGCCTCACTAGCGCCGGACGTCGGTCCGCTGAGACGGTGCTCCACGGGATGTTGGCCTGCCTCGCCAGCTCCTTCAGCACCTCCATGTTCTCCCTGTCGATTTCGAACCAGCTCTCGATCTGCTCGAGGATGCGGTCCGTCGCCTCTTGCGCCGTCTCCCACTCCGGAGGAGTCGCCGGCGGCTCTGGGAGCTCCTCGTCCAGGAGAAGCTCTACCTCGTCTATGTCCTCTTTCTCCACTTCCTCCAGGGATCCATTCTCCCTCCCATCTTCATTAGCAGCTCCCCCGTGTCTTCCTCTGTACAGCTCTTGCCTTCTTTCACCCCGCATCCTTTGCCATCTCTCCCGACTCTCATGCAGTTGTGTGTACCAGTCTGACTTAGTTTTGGTCATCTCTTCCAGCCATGTGTTAAAATAAGTGCTCTGCAAACGTTTCTTGGTGTTACGGACATCTGCCTGAAGTTCGATCACTATGTCTGGGATGAGCACTCTAGATTTCATGAATTCGACATCTTTTTCTTGGTGTGGAAAGCCTTCCAGAATGAAACCATTCTCCTTGTGTGGAAGCGAATGCCAAAACTTAGGAAGTAGGCGATCCAACATTTCTTCTGGCAGGGGAGCCAGGGATAACAGATATTCTCTGATAGCAGTGACATCTTCTGGGTAGGTTTCTTGGATGCTCTCGTCAATTGGTCTATCAGGTTTTCGTACAATCTTTAGAACATCAGTAGGCAATAATACCTCTTTTATGAGGTCATGGTAATCGAAGTGGGATAGTACAAGGTGTTTAGCTAAAAAATTTCTAATGTCGGATTTACCACTTCCGATAGTTCCAATTATGCATATGCGAGGAGGTGGAAGGTCAATAAATGGTTTATAATGGCATCCATAATGGTGAGGATTTTGTTTGAATTCCTCAAGTGCTGTCTCGCTTGACAGTAGGAATGCATTTCCCATATAATTAACAGCGAAATTATCACTTCCAGGCCATAGAACCCAGTATTTCTTAAATACTACTGGACAGTTAATGCCAGTGTCGCCCATGCGGTACCTCATGTTAATACTTCTTTTAGAAATCTCGTTGTCATCCACAGAAAAATTGTCGGATTCTAGTTCTGTTTCATTTAATTCTAGTTGGGATGGTGCTTCATCAAGACCATAATCTTCAGAGATTTCTGATGGCTTCTCTATGAACTGAAACTCCACAAACTTGATCACGTCAGCCTTTACTTGTTCAATTGATCTGCCGCTGATACTAATTTCTATATATTTTTGTTGAACATTTACAAGGTTTATAAAATTTTTCCATTCTTCAGAAAAGTTATGACCCAAATGGTGATAATGGTCAACAAATTCACTAAAACTATGAAGTTCTCTACTTGTTTCAACTTCATGCTCACTTGTTTCATCTTCAGTTGCTTGTAACATCGTACTTTCTGTCAAAAAAGGACCATCAGCACTTTTGTACATGAATTTTGATCTTGATTTGGGATCCATATTTTCCCATTTATCACGAAGAGATATTTCATCTGGATCATCGTCAGTGAGACAAACAATGTGATCAGGTAGGCGATTGTTTTCCTCTAAAAGGTTCCACACACCAGCCAGTAGCGGAAATTCATCGAAAATCCACCCACCTTCCTTGACATAGCCATGTGTGGCAGTTAGTTTTTCTTGTTCTGCTTCTTGAATGGCTTCAAGAATTTTAGCAGCCACTGCATCAGGAGGTACTTCTAATTCCTCATATTTCATTTTATGGATAGCTGAATTGACATAGTTGGCAATAAACGAGTCATTCTCGTCAGTATGTTCAACGAATGGGGTTTCAGTCATGAGATGTTCGGGTATGTAATCTGTGAGTAGTTCTGGATCATTAAGAATTCCTACGGCAAATTTCATGTCATCTTCTAGAGGGAATCCAAATTTTTTCAGTACATCCCTACTTTCTATAATGTTACTCTCTTCCGAAAAGTTTTCAGAGTTTTCTGTATCTTTTGGGTATCCTTCAGGTGTCTCTGAGTGTGTCTCGTTTTCGGAAGAAGGCATTTGCTGTCTCTGGGAATAATCTTTTAGTTTCTCCAAATGAACCACTATCATGTTTTTCCAATTTTGTATATTTTCCAACCTGGATTTTTCTTCCTCATTCCATTCTTTTTCTAATTGTCCTCTTAGTTTTTCACGTGCTTCATTTGTCAGAATCTTCTTGAGTTCGTTTTCTTTCAAAACTTGCCGGATTTCATCGACATTCAGAAGCTTGCAGCTGAAAATTTCTGCAACAAAACGACTGATGGTTGTTTTTCCAGAAAGTGCTGGACCAATGATGACGAATTTACCAGTTGGTCGTGGTGCAGGCGGAGAGATATATAGACGTGGATTCTTTGTAAATTTGTCCTGTTCCAGAGCTGAGTACAAGAAGAATAATTTGTCCATGAACCTGACCGCATGTTCTACATTACCCTCTTTGGCACTGCCTTCAAACAGTGATACAGGACATGTAGTCCCCCAGCGAGATATTCTCCACTGGAATTTCGAGCTTATCATGTCTTTAATAACAAACATAGGTATGCTCTCGTGGATACTTTGATTCTGAAATCCTTCTTCTTCGTTTTCTAAATATTCGCTTTCATCAGAATGTTCTACAACATGGTGTTTCCTCATCATACTATGAACCCTGTACACCCTGTTCAGAGGAAAGACATTTAATATTTCTTTCACACAGTTGAACATATGTCTGTAACTAGCCCTTCCATCAAGCCTCACCACTCTATCGGGGGGATAAGAGTCGATGTAAATGTCAATCGTAGGTTGGATATTGTGCTTGTAATCTGATAACTCTGTCATTACACTATGTGGAAAGTTGTGAGTCAAGCGAACCAGGTGCTTATATTGTATTTGATCCTCCTCTGCACTTCTCCGGCGAATATAAATGACTTTGATGGTGGAGTCCGCTTCGATCATCCCGTCAATCTCCTTACCTAAGTGAAAATCGTAC
This sequence comes from Dryococelus australis, assembly GCA_029891345.1. NCBI lineage: Eukaryota > Metazoa > Arthropoda > Insecta > Phasmatodea > Phasmatidae > Dryococelus > Dryococelus australis. The sequence goes on from CM056995.1 coordinate 16,364,472, forward strand.
TTGAGTTCTGACCTCTTGTAGGCGATATCTTCGTGGGGACACGTGATACAGATCAAGATGTCGGGCTTCATGCTCCAGCCGAAGATGCTTTCCATCTGCTCCTCGACGGAGGGAGGCGCGTCGCCGAGCGGCGTCAAGGGGACTCCGGAGAGGACGTAGCCCCTGTGCTGCACCTCGCCGGAGTGTACAGCGAGCTCGACCAGCGCCCAGACCACGTCCGGCGGCACGGCGTGTCCTCCACGGAGTCGGTTCCTCACATGGGCGGCGACGTCCGACTGCTGCTCCAGCTCGGAGGACAGCACGTCGTCGGGACTGATGGCGATGCAGCCCCAGTGGTCGGCGACACTCCTGGCCAGATGGCGGGCCTCGGACCCTGGCTCGCCCAGGACCAGGAAGCACGTGGGCTTCGACTGCAACACCTCCACCCGAGCCGCCTCCTCGTCGAACATATCTCCCGACTTGAGGCGCTGCACAGTGATTCAACAGTAACACCTTACTGCTGGAAGTGAACGTTAGGAACTCACGAAACTTGACATATCAAGAATACAAAGTGTCAGGAAATTAATTCTTAAGACGAATGAAAAGTGTTATCTTGAGAGACCAACTACGAAGCAAAAGTGTACGAGACTTACAGTGTTTGAGAGAAACCATAAATAACACAAGATGCTGGAGATAAGACTTATAAGACAAATTAGCATACGACAAATAACGACAGTAGACCAGCTAGAAGAAATCCAGAACGATCAAAGAAAAGATGCTTAGAAGTAACAGGCATTTATGTCATTTTCTTTCTTTATCCTTCCCATTACTTGGTCAGAGAGTATGCTTGCCTTAAAGAATTACATAAAAAAATTTTCTTCCTAGAAGACAAAAAATATAAATGTTAAGTTCGTAAAAAAAAAAAACCACAGTTCGCAAACGTCGTGAGGTTTCAGGAGATGTCATCTGCTCCCGTCTCCACGGGTGTGAGTTTCATTATCTTCCCCGCATACCGGAGGCAGGTGACGCTACACTTGTTGCCATGGCAACTTTCATCCCGCCTTGTTGTTTCCACCACGTACATTGGCTGCCATCTGATGGGCGAGAAAATTAATTACAATCGCCAGATAACGTTTCGACGTGGGAACGTCTTGAAAATCAGACTGCCGCAAGGGTTACCAGGATGGAAACGCTGATGTGACGTCAGCAGGGTGATCCATTCCGACTCTGTAACTCCATGGCTAATAACACGATTGGAATGAATGTGCTCTCTTTCAATCGGGTATACGACCACGATGTGAGCGTGACCTTGAGTGATCTCCGCTGTGCCGCCTTTTCGGGCGCCACCCTGCTTTGTTTTGTTGTGCGTGTGCTATTTTGGTGTTCCCCTCTGGGAATACTCCTCTTTAAACTATTTTGCAAAACCCGCATGTTGTTTCCAGTATATATTTTGATTATTAATAATATCGAGATTTACTGTTACCTTAATTTTGTTGTTAATTTTCGTCACTGTTTCACGTTTGTATTAATTTTGAATATTTTAAGGTTATTCGCTCATCTATTTACACATGAAAATACTTTTGCTCGAGTTAACTTAGTGTGATTTCCTAAACCACCCTTTGCAAGTGACAAAATATAAAATAAATCTTGAATGCATAATATTTCATTCTCGAAAATTGAGAAATTGTTACTATGTCAATCAATTATTTTAATCATACATTTCTGCTAACTTTCATCGTTTGTACACTTTTGTGTATAGGTTTAAATTTTGAAATTGCCGATGGCAAGTTCGGAGTAAGAAATATTTTTTCCCGACATTAACGGACTAGCATTAAATGTCGCATGAGTCATTTATTTCACAAAAATATAATTTCGTAAAACATTATTATTGTGTTTAATAACATAGTTCTGTTTAAAAAAAAAAAAACATTTTTCTAATTTCGTATTTATGGTTTGGTAAAATATCGCTATAACATATATATATACATATATAGGGTGTGACTGTCCAGTATCGATACTGTCTGACAACGACCTTGAAAAGTCAGAGTGCCTTCTTCTCAACCTTGATAATGGCGTGAACAACTGTTAAAATGTTGATACTCTGCAAGACTTCTGTTCCTTTATGTTAAAATAAGTTTTTGATCGCCTATGCGTTTCTCATGGCGTGGCCCGAGCTTCAGCGTATCTGTCGCCACCTTTGTTAATATGAGTGCCCAGGCGTCCGAGCAGGAGAGCGACCAATTTGGTCCTGTCGTGGAGTCATTTTCCACAGCCTGGTGCCTTTTTCGAACATCTGAGATTTCCCCCCTGCTCGTGATGCACTGACTTGTAGCCTTGCCTCGTCTACAGGCATGCGCTCATGCATGAGCATGGAATCTGTTTGTTGTATAAGAACGGGTAGTTATCGAACTGTTTTTGTCAAACAAGCCTAATTATTGGAGATTCACATTAGTCTCCGTGTTTTTTTTATTATAATTTTTGTTGGTACTGAAATTAATATCAGTAATGTTGTTTTAATTCATGTCGCCTTGTTGGCTTAGTAAAAGTTTTAACTTGGCTCCTACCGAGCTTCAGATAATATTCACATTTGGAATTTTCAGGGGATCCCCAATAATAAATTCTTTTTAAAGTTGTATGAAATAAAAAAATAAAATAAAATACAAAAAAATATATATTGTAACTCTTGAGATTATTTTTGATATAAGTCTTAAAATGTTAATGATGGTTATCTTGCGTGAGTAATTTGTTCTTGTTGGTGAGGTATTAATGTTGTCACACCCCGATTTAGCTTGTGTGTTTTTTTCACAACCATTCTGTTACCTTCAGATGAATCTGTGATGCAGAGTTTTTATTTGACTACTCGTAACTTATCAATAAATTTAAAATCTACTACCTTGCTTCCAAAAATACTAATCATTTCTTTGAGATGCGATAAGAAGTAAACATAGTTGTACAGACCAAAGGTCACACTGGAAGGACACTGGAACTATGTGTAGATCCGGCTTGGCTGTGGTAAGTATACATACTGGACGCAGCTAGGTTCACGTGTTCTTTCCTTGTGCGGGTATGTAGAGGGCGTTCTTATTAGCCTGCGCCATATATAGCGGGACACCGCGCATGCGCGAGGCATGGATGCGGGCCCGCGGCGACTGGCGGCCATTTCGGGCGTGGGCTAAGATTTCTAAAGTCTGTTCATGATAAAGTGAGCACTTATGAAATCAACCTTAGAAGAAAATTATTGCCCATACCTGCATATAGGCCTACTTCAACGGGCGCACTGAGGGACTTGTGCTGCCCGGTATAGTTGGTAACTACGGATGGACAGTAGTTCCACATCTTAACGTGTCAAAAATAAAGTGTTAGGTAACAATTTGTGATAGTTTAAATTATTTGTTTAGTTTTCTGTGTGTGAAAATTAGCATATTTATAAAAAGTTTAATTTTCTCATAATTGCACAGTTTCACTTGACCAACGCATGAATAAAGAGATGAAGCCAGTGGCAATGTTAATTTTACATACGGTGGAAGAACACACAACGTGAATACAAGTAGATCGTAAGCAGAGCTTCTAAAAGTGCTAGGTTTACCGTGAACAGCGTATAGACAGGATATCTCAGGACTCCGAGGTGATAACACGCTGATTTTTGTGCCGAGTGAGAGATCTTGTCCAGGCCTGTCGATTTAATCCGCAAAGAAAAAAAAAAAAAAACAAGTATCCATTTCGTTACTTTCATGACGTTTCCACATCGCAAAGGAAAATACTACAAGGTAGTGCAGATGAATTCATCAAAACCCACGACTGTGCACCTGACACAGCTACACCTCGCTGTGACGTATGTCCAGTGCCACAGCTCGCAGATCCGCGTGTTCCTACTATCTCAACGCTCTGTGCAGATACGCGTGTTCCTACTATCTCAACGCTCTGTGCAGATACGCGTGTTCCTACTATCTCAACGCTCTGTGCAGATACGCGTGTTCCTACTACCTCAACGCTCTGTGCAGATACGTCCCAGAGCGCAATGAGTTCTGCATCAGTTCGATTTCATGTTTGAACAAGACGTGATTGGTCCCGTTAGTATTCCGCGTGATTTGCATCGGCCGGTGCTCCCTCCTCGTCTCTCTCTCTCTCTCTCTCTCTCCCACCCCCCCCACCCCATTTTCCCCGGCGCAGTGCAGACCTAGGACGCCGCGAATACATTATTCTGAATATTAGTGAGCTCGCGGCACCGCGGGGCTGAGCAAACACGCGCCAGCTCCAGTCATTTATACCAGCGTCATCAACCGAGCGCATAATTAACGTCACAGTTTTCTGCCTGCGTCACTTGCGAAAGCTTCATGCGCATTTGCTCTGAAAGCAGTTATTTTAAGCAACTTATATCAATCAATATTCAACGTAATTTTTTGCGTAAATACGATACATTCGAACTAAAAAAATTAATCCGCATAAACTTCACAATGTTAATTTAACACAATTTTTGTTTTCTGCTGAAGTGTTTGTTGAAGACGCACTATTGACATGTTGCAATTTCTTGGAGTGAGTGAGTAAAGTCATTTGGGCAGCTCTTAACATCGAGGTCTTGAGAGCCGATGGGGGTGAAGAGCGAGGTAAGTTTGGAGCAGCGCCGAAATGAAAGTACGGAGGGAACAGGAGATCCCCGAGAAAGCCCACCGACTAGAGGCATCTTCCGGCACGAACCCCACATGCGAAAATCCGTGGTGGGGGGGGGGGGGGATCGAACTCGTTTCGCCGAGGTGGGAGGTGAGTGAGTAGTCTGGATACGCTTTGAAATCCGACACTTGGATCACCCGTAATGAGAGTTTAGGGAACTCGTGGCTATTTTCAGATTAAATTTCATCTCGAAAGTCAAAATTGAAACACGGACGAACATCATAACAGATTCCCAAGAAATGTTCTTATTGAAATTTTAATAACATGCATGTGAATTTTTTGAGCTATAGCCTAAAACATTAATTTTCTTAAATTTTGACATTTGAACACAACATTTAATACATTTAAAATTTATATCTATAACTCGTATAATTTCTTTTTGGAAAATCATTTTCATCAATTGAAATATTTTTTTCTAGATTATTATCTACCTTATATCACAATGTCCTAAAAATGAAGAAATCGTTGACATAGAAGTACTCTTTAAAGACCGCCGCCAGCATATCAGTCAGTGTGGTCTTTCAAATACATGCAGGTAGGGTTAGCAAAGGCATTGGCACGCTTTTATTATATTGACAAGGGCAAATTTGCCAGTAAAGTGTTCAAAATAATCAAATAAATAAATTTAGTAGCGGAAAAGTAAACAATCAAAATTCAATGTAATTATTAAAATTTTTGGATACCTGATTCACTAATATACTACAGCCAGAGAAATATTTTATCATACTGCATCTCCACAGTGTACAAAACGCAACTTGCGTTAAAAAAAAAAGGGATTCGAATAAAACTCTGCGACACTCTGCTTCCAGTAGCGCGAGCAACAGAGAGATAGGCGGCCTGAGTGCATTTTCTTGCTTCATACGCAATTTTGAGTTCGTTTCGCCGCGTCTCATAACTTCCACGTGGTACAACTTTTGACCAGGAGAAGCTACGACGCTCGTTTAGGTTTCAATAGACAGCTCTCGTCAAGATCAATCGATTGCGCGTATAAAAACATTTGTGTGGCGTGGGTATGGTGAAACTGTTTGAGTTTAATGTAGACAATTAATAAAACTTAAAACAATTTCGGCCTATACTCGTCAAAAACCAAGTCGAAATACAAAAATCGTATACGGTTGGAAAGAGCACCTCAAAAATAATCCAGTGATACCCATAAAACTCCATATGATCGAGTGAAGCGGTGCCGGGGACGTAAAAAAAACATCAAGGCGTCCGAGCGCGTCAACGTAGAGGTATTCACGCAAAACAAACGGCCGTGTCTCCAACACAGCCTCGCCCCTTTTTTTTTCTTCTAAAATTTTACATACAATTAAATTTAGATTAAAAAACTTCTATGAATAAATAATTTTTTTCTCAATAAATAAATGTGGCAGTATCCTCCCGTTGAAACTCCCCAGTTGCAGGCTTGGTATACCTATAGGCAGAGTCCTTAAGGCCCCCGCCTACCTGTACCGTTCATCCGCGTTTGAGGCCGAAAGGTGGAGGAGCGACAAGGTCGACTATCGCCTGGCGCACTAAGTGCGCCATCACCGCTACGCGCGGGACCGCGGTGGCCAATCGGTTAGCCTGCTCGCCTCCAACCAAGGCGATCACGGTCACTGGATTTTGGCATGTGGGAATCGTGCCGGACGATACCGTTGTTCGACGGGTTTACTCGGAGATCTCCCGTTTCCCCCGCCCTTTAATTCCGGCGCTGCTCCATTCTCACATCGCCTCACCCTCACCGGCTCTCTAGACTTCGATGTTTAGAGCCTCCCAAAGCTACGCACAAGGCTCTGAACTGGCGTGCAGTGTTCTCGTCGCACCGCCTGTACCTATGGGACTTACAGATTGTAAATATGTAGGAACGTTCAGTGCAAGACCTTTGGGTAGTTTCCTGTGTATCTGACCCATATATTTTGAGATATAACTATTAGAAAAAAGCCGTTTTTAGCCAATTTTTAAGTACTTAATAATTATTTTCTTTTCAAATTGTAGTTGATACGTACCCAGGGCAGCGCATGGTCCACAGTCTCTCCAGGCTGGGGCGGGGCTTGTAAGTCGCCGACGAACCTACTCTTCGACGTAACGGCTGCGGACAGGGCGGCATGGTCTGTGCCGGAGATATCCTCGAGCTTGGTCCCAAGTTCCAGTAGCTCGTCCCGGTGCACGCCTCCAGCCAGCCTCCACGTACGCGGTCCTCGCGAGTTCGCCATCTCCGGACTCTCCAGGCTTCTCCAGTAGACTCCAGCACAGCACTTCACTAGTCACCTATACACCCTCCTCACCGCGGCGTCAACACTACCTACGTTTGAGCAGAGGCGGGGGAAATCTTGTTGGTCTTCCAGCACAAGGGCAATGTTTATGATAAGTTCTACCTCCACAGACGTTGAATACAACAAAGAGATGACCACCTTTGTTTACTAATTTAGTACAGAGAACGCTTGTGCTGCCGCCAACATTTTTACAACGCTTTTAAGAGGGACTGACACATAGGGATGAAGCCCATAGACTAAAGATGAGGTAGACCGATCTCGCTGGCTGCGCACAACCAATCTCCGTGTCCCAACATTGGACTGCTTTTCTGCCTATACATCTGGCAAAAATGACGTGGTTTGAATTTTAGGTTAGAAAACTGATTTGCAAACAAATGCTTTGTGATGAATGTATACTTCCTCTAACCAATTTGTAATGCAGTTTGATTATATTAAAACTGGTAAAACTATTTTATTAGTATAATTAGTGCTTGTCATTTAAAAATTAAAATATAAACAAACACGGTTATCACTGTTGACCATGTGAGTTTGACAGTTGTGTAGGAGTTTTTTTAAGTACTTAATAATTGCTTTCTTTTCAAATTGTAGTTGATACGTACCCAGGGCAGCGCGTGGTCCACAGTCTCTCCAGGCTGGGGCGAGGCTTGTAAGTCGCCGACGAATGTCGGGTACATGCGCAGAAGACGAATAAGCGGTTTACGTCATATTTAGTTTTTTTGATGCAGCCTGCGCACAGGGGTCCAGGAACCCCCAAAAACACTCACGTTGACGTGAAACTGACCTGTAAATACTTTCAAACTTAGATGAAATAATGTCGGAATAGTTTAAAATACTGATCACATTTAAATATTTTAATATTGCTTCCTAAAATTATGATGAGAAAGTGTCCCTTTCTCCTGCCACGAACTAAGGTCTGAGGTAGTTACCCCCCCCCCTCCTGCCGCCGAAAGTATAGATCCGGTACTGGCCAAGGGTTAGGAAGGAATTCGGGGATGTAGCCCCTTACTTTGACCTTTAAGGTTGTCAAAAATTAGTATTAGAGTTATCCGTTAGCCTCTAATTGTGGTTTAAAAAAAATTGCAAATGCTGTAAACTGTGGTGCATTTTGTTGTACTGTGAAGTAAATTCCCTCGTAGCATTTATCTCAATTGAAATGTTTGTCGGTACCACAAACTCTGGCGTAATCGTCTTCCAATCACCACTCTGAGTGTAAACTTTTTTCCTTCATAAATTTCTGGCTATACGTCGCTGGTCTGACAATATCGTTCTTCTATATATGAGCAACCAGAAGAAATTAAATTGAGACTCCGCTAAAGTAGAACATAGAAAAACTGGATAATTGTTTGACTTCCAAGAAAGGGTAGAAATACTGATACGTTCAAAGTTGTGATATCAGGACAATAAGAAATATAGATAGATGGCACTCGTTGGTTAAGCATTAAAGACCTGCACTTTTTATGAAGTTTTAATGATAATTCCAAACGATATCTTTGTAAATAATAACAGAGATAGATAAACATAAACTACAGACTCTCAGGGTTGCTTACGCCCTTTACTTAATACACTATTAGAATACCAGATCATATATTGCTGCTATATTAATTGCGTAGAAATGTCAGTTTTGCGGCTGTTCTGTCAGCTAAGTCGAACAGCAAAATAGTTCATTTTCCATGTAGGAAGAATCTGCCGTTCTCTATGTTAGACAAAACTGTTTGAAATTTGTATAGTTTTGGTATCAACGGTATAACTTCAAACTTCAAATTTTAAAAATTCCCTTTTCCCTAAACATTTCCCAATTTTCCCTCAAAATTTCCCTTTTTCCTCTAAAATTGTCTATTTTATCCCTAAAAAATCCCCAAACATCCCAAAAATTTATTTTAAAAAAATGTAGGGGAGACTTGGGAAATTTGACATTACGGGTAATTTTGCGCTATATTGTATTTATTCTATTTCCAACTTACATCGATGTTTCCGACGTAGTTTCTGGTACTGCCAAAAGAGTGCAGTACCTGGCGGAGAATATCTGACTGTTTCGCAAGCTACAGCTGCGATACTCTGTGTATCATTTGTGAACTAACACAAGCACGTCGTATATTTCTTTCAGTTACATTCACGCAGTGAAGCATGTTGTGAAAGAAATCATATCTGTTTTGTTTTTAGTGACACGGAGTTTAATCAGAGTGTGTTTTGAAGCAGAGAATCTAGGTTTTGCGGTAAGTTTTTGATCGTTATAATATACTTTGTTTGACACGTCTGAGAGCTTAGCTCACGATATAGTTTCCTTAGCATTTAAAAGTAAGGCCTATTGTAGGATTTGGCGGGTTTTTTGTTGGAGAGCCGTACGATCTGTTACACTTTTTTTTTTTTTTTTACATCTGTTTCGCAATTAGACAGCGTGTACCATCTATTGGGGAGTTCTGATACTATTCTGGGCGTGTTTGTGTGTTGCTGGCATGCCAGGGGAACGCGAGAAATATTCACAATACACGCCTTATGACGTACGCTTTTCTGTAGGACGAGTTCTACGAGATGGTTGGTCAGTTTATAAAGCCTCGCAGAAGTATAATGCGCATTTCAACACATTAAAGCGTTAATTGACTTCATCTGGACAACATCATCTGGACCAGATGATGTTGCTATTGCGAAGAAAGGAAGGCCTCTTGTGCTTACAGCTGCCGAGGAACAAACATTTGTAGCCTACACAATAAAGATGCAAGAAATTGGATTTGGTTTGTGCGGTACGGAAGTTAGGCGGCAGGCGTTTGACATAATTAAAAAGAGTGGTGGAAAAAAATCTTTTCAATGTGGAAGAAGAAGTAGCTGGCTGGGATTGGTGGATTTCATTTAAGGAACAGTATGGTCTAGTGATGAGGCTGCCAGAGAACTTGTCCGTTAACAGAGCTTCTTCAGTTTCAAAAGAAGCCATTAATGAATTTTACGATGTTCTGTGCGCCACGTTGCAAAAACATGACCTGAAGGATAAACCAAACCGTATTTGGAACCTGGATTGAAGTAGTTTTACTTTTGTGAACAAACCAGGCAAAATAGTTTTCCTGAAAGGACGGAAACGTGTCTACCAACAGACGGCAGCAGAGCGCGGCGAGACTACCACAGTGCTTGTTACTGAGAACGCCACAGGACAAGCTGGTCCATGTTTAACCATATTCAAGGGCCAGAGATTGTCCGATGATTTGAAGCACAATGCCCCTGCAAATTCAATGGTGCATGTTTCTCCAAATGGTTGGATATATCCAGAGATATTTCTTCAGTTCATGAATAATTTTGGAGAAAATATTCCTCCAGCAAGACGTGTCATCATAATCCTTGATTCGCATTGCAGCCACATGTCTGTAGAGGTTATGAAGTTCGGAGAAGAGAAGAATTTGATCTTTCTGACTTTTCCATCGCACACTACACACATCCTAAAATCACTCGATGTGTCCATCTTCAGTCCGATGAAGGCTAAGTGGAAACTATCTGTTAAGGAGTTCCTGGTCAAGCATGGGAGGAAGCCAACAAGAAAAATTTTTTTTCTCGTCTTTACTGGAGTTTTTTTTCACGAGGCAGCCAATCTGAGGAACATAACCAGTGGGTTTAAACACACTGGAATATTTCCTTTCGACAGGAATGCACTTCACGGAGATGTTTTCTGTTCCTCAGAACTTCATAGTGCGACAAGTTTGCAAGAAATAAGAGCATAAATTCCACTTCCCCAACAATTCCAACGGGTTCAACAAAGAAAGAGTGCAGCAAAAAAAAAAAGTGCGAGTTTTCGATACACAGCGAGATAGCAGTGGGATAATGCATCCCCTGAAGAGTTTCTAGAGTCGACAGTGGATAGTCCTTCGCTTCAGGCAACTAGATGCCAAAAAAAGAGCAGGTTTAAGAGAAGTGATTCATCCAAAAGCCTCTAGTAGTGGAATTCAGTCAAAGAGAAAGAACAACCACGATACATGCAATAGCTGCCAGGGATTATTTGCCAATGACAAAATGGCGAATCATGGAACGAGTGTGTGAAATGCCGTATGTGGTATCATGAAGTTTGTCAAGGGCTTAAGCGGTATCGTCATAATTTTGAATGCCTCGGTTGCATTGGTTATTCAGACTGAAAAATGTAAGGAAACTGTTGGTCAGAGTTCATTTTATTGCCTGTTTTTCGTTGTGACTTCTGTAGGCTATGGGAGTTTACGCTATTGGATTTTGTAAAAATTTGCTCACACTATTGCCAAATTACCCTTGTTTTAAATCATTATATGCTTATGACATTAGTTTACAAATATGTAAATGATTAAGATAGATTTAATATTAATATGATATTATTATGAAAACATGTTAAACTAATGATGTTTATCACATTACTTGAATTAAATTAGACAAAAATGAGACGAAAACACTGCAAAACAAAAAAAAATATTGCCAAATTATCCGAGCTTCCCCTATTATAAAAGTTATTAAATAATTAATAAAAAATTGATTTAAAAAACTTAAATTTCCCCCTCACCCATACTCACTCCATTAGCTTGGTAGCACCTACCATCCGCTATCTTGGTAGGTGTCACAGCCACCGTCTACCATTTTGGTAGGTGCAACCGTATACCGTCTTGGAAGGTGCGGCGGCAGCCATGTTGGTCGGTGCAGTCCGCCATGTTGGTTTTTTCATTTGTTATTTGTTTATATATTACTGGAGTTTGTCCCTCGCTTTCGTTCAACAGCTATATTGGATTTCATATGTTTTCATCACCTAGGGGGCGCTAGTGTATTAATTCACCCACCAGGAAGCAGCCATATTTATTTATGTTTTTAAAGTATAGGTTGCGCTGTCGGCGCCCTTCATATTTGATTCTATTTTCAACACATAGGTGGCGTTAATGTCTCTATTTCACTGCTAAGCGAGCTGTCCGCACTCACTTATAGGCATAGTAACATCTGTGATTTTTCATTCCAATTTAAAAATATTTTTCCAATCAACAGTATACCTACATGCATAATGTATTTAAAAAATTTTTTTTTGCTAAAAACTTTAAGGCCGATAGAAGGAAATGACACACAGAAATAAAGAAAAAGCACTTATTTTATAATACAATTAATAATAATTCAGAAGAAAGCAGTTCATGACATCGTTCGAAGTAGCCCCTTTCCTTAAGTCCATCGATGGTTGAAGATAGCTCAATATTGCGCGTGTCATACCCCCACATATATGAAGGTCAATCAAATACGCGAGTATATCAACAAGTTCATTCGGGTCTTCGGTAAACACGTAGCCAGTGTTGTTGGCTGCTTCCGCCTTCTTCGCATCGCTTGTCCAAGGAAACTCGTTGGTGAAATGTGTGGGAACGTCGAGGGCACAGCCATCATTGCCTTCAACATTATCACTGTCTTCATGTCCTTTGTCATCAATGCTGTCTTCGTGATCGTCTTCACTTCCTGTTTTATCCTCAATATCAAATTTGCTTTTTTTTTTTTTTAGGAGTCACGTGGTCATCATCAGTATTTGGAGCCGACGACCGCTTATTTTAAAGATCGTCGACTACGCGCGACCGTCTTTTGCAAGTGTACATCCCACACATAACGACTCTCCTGCGCTCGTTCTATAATTAGCATGAACTGTCTCGGCATAATTGTCTGCGGAAACAGTACCCACCGATGTAGCAGGAGGTATTGGCGATATAACTTGCTGACTTCCTTCATTGTATCACCCTGCATAAACTGCATGGGACCAATGTCGTACTGCTTCATCGCGCGAAAAGGGCTCTTCGTAACCTACAGACCATTCTCTCGTGCCGAAGAGCATTGCAAATTTCACTGAAGGACTTGGCACAATAACAGCAATGTTTTCCGTGCAATTTTCCAGCAGCAGACTTCGTATAATCATTGGCTTGCGTCATATTCATGAAAAAAATGATTTTTTTCCACAGTGGCCACATGTGTATCTACTTTGATTTGCTACTATATATATATATAAACTGTCTAACATATTTCGTCAGTGAGATTTAAGCGTTAATTTAGTTTAGCCTCTCTTCCCAGCCAGCTGTTTGTAGGTATGGCCCTTCGCCACTGCCGATTCCAAGGCAGTCACTGAACAGTTATACCCGCAAATAACTGCAGGGCTCGTGGCGACGTGAGGTTCTCTGCTGCAGTTGGTGGGAAACCTCCCCTGCGTCAACAAATCAACCCTCCCTTATCCGAAGCTCCGTGCACTCGCAGCGTATGGCCGTAGATAAGCCCCGTTACAGCCTATGGCTATGGAGGCATGTTCGCTGCGAGGTAGCACAGCTCTAGATTAAGCACATATATCCCCGAGGACATATGATATTATAAGACACTTAGGTTATTTTGAACTTAGATTAATTAATTAACCCTATTCTTTTCACAGGCTGTGCCGTCTCTTCCCGGATATCTAAAAACCAGTAAGTGTTGGCCCATCTGACACTTACTTTTTTGTCTTCAATTTTCATGTTCTAGTGGGGATCGGGGGGAAGACGCCTAATAGCACCACTTCCCGTGTGTAAACACCTCTCTGGTTAAACCAGCGTCTCTCCCACTTGCCAGGGCAAAGGATAATTAAAGTTCCTGTTCCTTCTCTACTAGCTTTTTCATCTCTGCTAACACGAGCATGTTCCACACACACTCTGTCTCCTGTACCATTTATATTTAATGCATGAGTAACTTTAAATTCTATCCTGTCGACTGGGTTTTTACGGTGTCTATGCCGGTTTTTCCCGGTCTCTTCTAGAGACAGCTTAGCTATAAGTACACTTAGGGAGGCAATCATGGCCCCAATCGCTTTCTGCCGTGATGCATGTCTCCTTGGATGACTTCTTATCCTTGTAGGCGTAAGGGGTTAGCCCTGAGATGCAATAAAATCACGTCCTACCCCCCGGGCTTTTACCTAACATTTCGTTATAGGTTAGTTAGAAAAAAATTAAGCATTTTTATGCCTCGATTCAAACATACATCTTATCTAGTTCCTTGACGCTACTATAAAGTTGGGTGATGAGACAGAGTGAGATTGGTGACATAACAGTTTCGACGGTTCTCTCGCTGGGGAAAGCGATTAAATTAAAAACTATTAGTTATTACAGACATGCATCAGTTTAGAGCTATCTTGTCACAAAACATGCAGAATTTCACAACAAAAAAAAAAAAAACCACAAATGATAAAAATCGACCTAAAAGTAGTGTATATAATACACTACCGTAAAGTGGGGCAAAATGGATTAGCAGAGGTGAGATTGATCACATGAAAATGTTTTATACGCTAAATATTGAAGTCGGATATGGTAGGTACTTACACCTAACCTAAACATGTAGCTACGTACAGAAAACTGACGGAAAATCAAAACTTTTTAAGATATTCGTCTGAGTTTGTTTGAGCGAATAAATTAATAAGTTAAAAAATGTAAATTGATGTGAATGATAATTGTAATTTTTTTAATAAAGGCCTGCAACTTGTATTATACCGATTTACTTTAGATGTTATTCTAACGGCCCTTTTTCTGGCTACAAATATTTTGTTAGCATAGTTGCAGATCCCCAAAATAATATACCGTATGATGATAATGCATTGCTTAAGCCACGATACACTGGTTTAAGGTATATATAGGGGTTGTAATACTTCTACTAGTATGCGCGATGCTTAACTATTTTATTTGGATGTATTATTATTTGCCATATTTAGGGTATGCCGAGTGGCAATATTTACTTAATAGTTATTACATTCATTAGTAACATATAGTGGTCCAGATATAATTGTATTTTTTCAAAATAACTGTATTTTTATATTTCCGCTATACTGAATCTTCAAATTTTTCGTTTTTTTTTTATTGTTCCAAATGATCCACTTAAAGAGCGAAGTGGCAATCTGTGATACAGCAAAATAATTTCGAGTTGAAATTGGTGCAAGCAGTAGGGCTATGTGAAAAACTCTTCGTGCCAGAAAATATCATGTAAAAAGATATATATATATATATATATATATATATATATATATATATATATATATATATATATATATATATAAAGATAGCAGCGGAGCAGTTATGGCCAAAGAAAACCTGAAAACCAAAGTTAAGCTCCAGAAAACAGATGAAATTCAAAATTCAAATCTGTACCAATTAACTTGCAGAGTACAGCAGAGAGTGTGCAAGGGGGGGGGGGGGCGGCATTATGTGCTTCATATGTGTGCCCTCTATGTTCTCTTCACTAGAGCTCGGGAAATCAGAGTGGTGTATATATGTACGTAAACAGTTTCCAGGAGCTACATATATAAATAAATGTATGCACAGCAGTATTGAACGTAACATAATTTGTCACGGGTATGCAAAGAATGGGACATGTACAAAACCTTCCAATGCGCAATGATAAAGCAAACCAAGTGATTCGCCATACAGTTAATTAGTAAATTATGGTTCAATAGAATAAATGTGCACATTTGCACTGCACACTGCTAAGGGTTTCTAATAGACATCTGACGAAAATATCCTCTGTTGTTGGCCAATTCAACAGCTCTCATACGAGTCACACTTCACCTTACATGCGAAAAAACCTGTAATATGACCAATATTCAAAAATATCTGGCCAGGATTGCACCAACTAATTCATAAATGCATAGCTGATACACAACAACTTGTAGCCTCCATTATATTTTCTCAAATACCAACACATTAACTGTTAGTTCTTTGTACTGAAAACTGTTTCTCAGCTAATTGTTTCTTGTTAGTCCACAACACAGGGAAAATCACAAACATTGTCAAACACGAACAGATATGTAACAGCATGTATGGTCATTTCTTGCAGTCAAAATAACTTAACAATTTTCACAGCAGAGATCCTGCTGTGTAAACCTAGGAAGTTTTGCAATTGCATACACAGAATTTAAGTGTTGCTGAAGTTAATTAATTTATTTATTTACTATTAAATCTTTCCAGTGATCCTATGATGAGCAGGAGCTCTGGAATATAGCATTAGTCAAAAATGTTACAAAGCAAACATATACCTACACAAAATATTTGTAAATATTTCCTATGGCTCTTTTTGGAATCTGAAAATTCTAGATAGTTTGAGAATAAGGTGTCCACTGAATGATACAATATAACATAACGGCATGAAAATATGAAAAAAAAATTTGTTTAAGGGAGGATGTCTTTAGATGATATAATAAATTATGTAAAGTGTAACATGTTGCGCTTAGTTTCGGTACTATGTTATCAATGTGAGTATTCCCATAAAGATGACTGACTGTCAATATGTAAGCCTAAAATATTGTAGGATGGCTTTCTTTCAAATCATAGTTTCTATATTTTATTTAAAAAGTTTTAGTCCTGTTGTTTTTATGCAGGAAATTTCCTTCAAACTATACTATCCCAGTTTAAAGAAAGATTGTTTGCTGTAAACAATTTATCTATTTATGAATAGTCTTATTTAATGACACCATAAGTGCTGTCAGATTCTCTTCCTGAAATAAAAATGTAGTAGGTATAATCCACGATGAGTAGAATTTTAGAATACAGATAATTGATATCTAGTATATAAAAAATAAATTTAATAGAGGGCAAAGGATGGAACCTTTGGGAACAATGTTTGATTACCTAACCCTTTTTTTAGACTTGTATTTATACCATCTGAATTTATTGGAACCTGCTGATATCTATGAGACAAGTAAGATGTAAACCATGATAAAGTACGTGCTTCCTTGCAGGGAATTCAGTGAGTAAAGATAAATTCAGTGGAAAGTGATTCTTTTGATTTCACTGCTGGCCGCTTTACAGAAGTATTACTGTTTTGGGTCTTCTACCCGCTGCATCACTGCAACCTCCTGACAGCATCTTAACTTATTGTGTATGTCTGGCATGTAAGATGGCCATTCAACAGTCTTACTCAACATTTAGTGGTATACAAGATACCAACACTCTCGTTAGATAGGCATAACAGGTTTATTGCATCATTACAACTATGTCACCTCATCGCAGGGTGAACTGGGGAGAGCCACGTGGGCGAACGGCCCACAACCTGTATGAGTCTCTCGTGCTCTGGCACCCTTCCCAACTCTATTCTAATACAGTAGATAGTAGATTATCCCGACCAAAAGGGACCAAAGGTAAGTCGGATACGTAATCAAACATTCGGATCATGGAAATATGTTGAAAATGAAGATAAAATAATTTGTAAAAAAAAAAAAAAACATTTTCACACAACGTAAAATTTATTAGACATGCATAGAACATTGACTTATCCAAAACATAAATTGTACAGAAATTAAAAATTAAATCAGTAAACAGTAGCCACCCTCCTGCCAGACGTGTTCACCGTGAACAACACGTGGAAGGACACATCACAAGAGCACACACAAGTGCTTGTCTCTCCTCCGTGGCTAAGGGAAACACTGTGGCAAAAGAGACTTCCATGTTTCAAACAGTTAACAGTAGCCACCCTCCTGCCAGACGTGTTCACCGTGAACTACAAGTGGAAGGACACATCACAAGAGCACACACAAGTTCTTGTCTCTCCTCCGTGGGTAAGGGAAACACTGTGGCAAAAGAGACTTCCATGTTTCAAACAGTTAACAATAGCCACCCTCCTGCCAGACGTGTTCACCGTGAACAACACGTGGAAGGACACATCACAAGAGCACACACAAGTGCTTGTCTCTCCTCCGTGGGTAAGGGAAACACTGTGGCAAAAGAGACTTCCATGTTTTAAACAGTAAACAGTAGCCACCCTCCTGCCAGACGTGTTCACTGTGAACAACACGTGGAAGGACACATCACAAGAGCACACAC
Organism: Dryococelus australis; assembly: GCA_029891345.1. Lineage (NCBI taxonomy): Eukaryota > Metazoa > Arthropoda > Insecta > Phasmatodea > Phasmatidae > Dryococelus > Dryococelus australis. Next base: position 16,382,152 of record CM056995.1, read on the forward strand.
AAGTGCTTGTCTCTCCTCCGTGGGTAAGGGAAACACTGTGGCAAAAGAGACTTCCATGTTTTAAACAGTTAACAGTAGCCACCCTCCTGCCAGACGTGTTCACTGTGAACAACACGTGGAAGGACACATCACAAGAGCACACACAAGTGCTTGTCTCTCCTCCGTGGCTAAGGGAAACACTGTGGCAAAAGAGACTTCCATGTTTCAAACAGTTAACAATAGCCACCCTCCTGCCAGACGTGTTCACCGTGAACAACACGTGGAAGGACACATCACAAGAGCACACACAAGTGCTTGTCTCTCCTCCGTGGGTAAGGGAAACACTGTGGCAAAAGAGACTTCCATGTTTTAAACAGTAAACAGTAGCCACCCTCCTGCCAGACGTGTTCACTGTGAACAACACGTGGAAGGACACATCACAAGAGCACACACAAGTGCTTGTCTCTCCTCCGTGGGTAAGGGAAACACTGTGGCAAAAGAGACTTCCATGTTTTAATCAGTTAACAATAGCCACTCTCCTGCCAGACGTGTTCACCGAGTACAACACGTGGAAGGACACATCACAAGAGCACACACAAGTGCTTGTCTCTCCTCCGTGGGTAAGGGAAACACTGTGGCAAAAGAGACTTCCATGTTTTAATCAGTTAACAATAGACACCCTCCTGCCAGACGTGTTCACCGTGAACAATACGTGGAAGGACACTTCACAAGAGCACACACAAGTGCTTGTCTCTCCTCCGTGGGTAAGGGAAACACTGTGGCAAAAGAGACTTCCATGTTTTAAACAGTAAACAGTAAACCACCCTCCTGCCAGACGTGTTCACGTGAACAACACGTGGAAGGACACATCACAAGAGCACACACAAGTGCTTGTCTCTCCTCCGTGGGTAAGGGAAACACTGTGGCAAAAGAGACTTCCATGTTTTAAACAGTAACAGTAGCCACCCTCCTGCCAGACGTGTTCACCGTGAACAACAGTGGAAGGACACATCACAAGAGCACACACAAGTGCTTGTCTCTCCTCCGTGGCTAAGGGAAACACTGTGGCAAAAGAGACTTCCATGTTTTAAACAGTTAACAATAGCCACCCTCCTGCCAGACGTGTTCACCGTGAACAACACGTGGAAGGACACATCACAAGAGCACACACAAGTGCTTGTCTCTCCTCCGTGGGTAAGGGAAACACTGTGGCAAAAGAGACTTCCATGTTTTAAACAGTTAAACAGTAGCCACCCTCTGCCAGACGTGTTCACTGTGAACAACACGTGGAAGGACACATCACAAGAGCACACACAAGTGCTTGTCTCTCCTCCGTGGGTAAGGGAAACACTGTGGCAAAAGAGACTTCCATGTTTTAATCAGTTAACAATAGCCACTCTCCTGCCAGACGTGTTCACCGGATACAACACGTGGAAGGACACATCACAAGAGCACACACAAGTGCTTGTCTCTCCTCCGTGGGTAAGGGAAACACTGTGGCAAAAGAGACTTCCATGTTTTAATCAGTTAACAATAGACACCCTCCTGCCAGACGTGTTCACCGTGAACAAACGTGGAAGGACACTCACAAGAGCACACACAAGTGCTTGTCTCTCCTCCGTGGGTAAGGGAAACACTGTGGCAAAAGAGACTTCATGTTTTAAACAGTAAACAAGTAGCCACCTCCTGCCAGACGTGTTCACCGTGAACAAACTGTCTAAGGACACATCACAAGAGCACACACAAGTGCTTGTCTCTCCTCCGTGGGTAAGGGAAACACTGTGCAAAAGAGACTTCCATGTTTAAACAGTTAACAGTAGCCACCCTCCTGCCGGACGTGTTCACCGTGAACAACACGTGGATGGACACATCACAAGAGCACACACAAGTGCTTGTCCTCCTCCGTGAGTAAGGGAAACACTGTGGCAAAAGAGACTTCCATGTTTTAAACAGTTAACAGTAGCCACCTCCTGCCAGACGTGTTCACCGTGAACAACACGTGGAAGGACACATCACAAGAGCACACACAATGCTTGTCTCTCTCGTGGGTAAGGGAAACACTGTGGCAAAAGAGACTTCCATGTTTTAATCAGTTAACATAGCCACCCTCCTGCCAGACGTGTTCACCGTGAACAACACGTGGAAGGACACATCACAAGAGCACACACAAGTGCTTGTCTCTCCTCCGTGGGTAAGGGAAACACTGTGGCAAAAGAGACTTCCATGTTTTAAACAGTAACAGTAGCCACCCTCCTGCCAGACGTGTTCACCGTGAACAACACGTGGAAGGACACATCACAAGAGCACACCAAGTGCTTGTCTCTCCTCCGTGGGTAAGGGAAACACTGTGGCAAAAGAGACTTCCATGTTTTAACAATTAACAATAGCCACCCTCCTGCCAGACGTGTTCACGTGAACTACAAGTGGAAGGACACATCACAAGAGCACACTCAATGCTTGTCTCTCCTCCGTGGGTAAGGGAAACACTGTGGCAAAAGAGACTTCCATGTTTATATCAGTTAACAGTAGCCACCCTACTGCCAGACGTGTTCACCGTGAACAACACGTGGAAGGACACATCACAAGAGCACACACAAGTGCTTGTCTCTCCCCCGTGGCTAAGGGAAACACTGTGGCAAAAGAGACTTCCATGTTTTAATCAGTTAACAATAGACCCCCTCCTGCCAGACGTGTTCACCGTGAACAACAGTGGAAGGACACATTACAAGAACACACACAAGTGCTTGTCTCTCCTCCGTGGGTAAGGGAAACACTGTGGCAAAAGAGACTTCCATGTTTTAATCAGTTAACAATAGCCACCTTCCTGCCAGACGTGTTCACCGTGAACAACACGTGGAAGGACACATAACAAGAGCACACACAAGTGCTTGTCTCTTATCCGTGGGTAAGGGAAACACTGTGGCAAAAGAGACTTACATGTTTTAAACAGTAAACAATAGCACCGTCTGCCAGACGTGTTCACCGAGAACAATACGTGGAAGGACAATCACAAGAGCACACACAAGTGCTTGTCTCTCCCGTGGCTAAGGAAACACTGTGGAAGAGGACTTACATGTTTTAATCAGTTAACAGTGCCACCCTACTGCAGACGTGTTCACCGTGAACAACAGTGAAGACAATCACAAGAGCACACCACAGTGCTTGTCTCACCCCGTGGCTAAGGGAAACACTTGGCAAAGAGATTCCATGTTTTAAACAGTAAACAGTAGCCACCCTCCTGCCGACGTGTTCACTGTGAACAACACGTTGGAAGGACACATCACAGAGCACACACAATTGCTTGTCTCTCTTCCGTGGGTAAGGGAAACACTGTGGCAAAAGAGACTTCCATGTTTTAATCAGTTAACAATAGCCACCCTCCTACCAGACGTGTTCACCGTGAACTACAAGTGGAAGGACACATCACAAGAGCACACACAAGTGCTTGTCTCTCCTCCGTTGGTAAGGGAAACACTGTGGCAAAAGAGACTTCCATGTTTTAATCAGTTAACAGTAGCCACCCTCCTGCAGACGTGTTCACCGTGAACAACACGTGGAAGGACACATCACAAGAGCACACTCAAGTGCTTGTCTCTCCTCCGTGGGTAAGGGAAACACTGTGGCAAAAGAGACTTCCATGTTTTAATCAGTTAACAGTAGCCACCCTCCTGCCAGACGTGTTCACTGTGAACAACACGTGGAAGGACACATCACAAGAGCACACACAAATGCTTGTCTCTCCTCCGTGGGTAAGGGAAACACTGTGGCAAAAGAGACTTCCATGTTTCAAACAGTTAACAATAGCCACCCTCCTGCCAGACGTGTTCACCGTCAACAACACGTGGAAGGACACATCACAAGAGCACACACAAGTGCTTGTCTCTCCTCCGTGGGTAAGGGAAACACTGTGGCAAAAGAGACTTCCATGTTTGAAACAGTTAACAATAGACACCCTCCTGCCAGACGTGTTCACTGTGAACAACACGTGGAAGGACACATCACAAGAGCACACACAAGTGCTTGTCTCTCCTCCGTGGGTAAGGGAAACACTGTGGCAAAAGAGACTTCCATGTTTTTACTATTCTCTTTATTTTCCAAACAAGTCCAGATGATCGACTTTCTAGTGTATTCTAAAACCTGGTATCTTAAGTCAAACCTCCCTCCTCTCCGCTCCCGAGACCACGACATACCGTCAACGTGGAATATTTCTTGATCTGTGGTGGGGAACATAAATATAGTGTTAGAATTTGCTTGTTGTCTGTATCAATTGTGATATTTCTATATTGTTTAAATATAACATGTTTTAAAGTACAGTAAATATTGATTAAATATGTATTAAAAAACACACATGTACGGGTGAACGAAAAAAAAAAGAAGCCAAAATGGCGCAAATAAAATCACTTGACACAAAATTAAAAATAAAAAGCCTGGGATTCGATGGAGGGATGCTGTGAACACTGAATATTACACAAAAACAAAGTTCAGGTTACTAACGTTAAACGATCATGGCACACAACAATTATCAGAACAAAAGTGGATCATCCTCCCTGACGCGATTTGTGTGCAACACATACGGTCAGCTGGATCCGACCAAACTGGGCCACACTTTGACTGGAACAATCCAGTTAAAACAAACACTGAAAATAATCTCACATAATGCACTGACTTGCTACATCCGTTAACACTTGTTAATTGCTATAACACATTGTACAACAGGCAGTCTACTCAAATACGTGGTGCTTTATATGCTTATTCTAACATCTGCCTGTAGACTTTAAACTACGTATGATTTAAAAAAAAACATTTTCTGACATAATTACTGAGTTTTCTCTACGTGACAGAGAGACATTGCACTGACTAGCACATCCCGTTAGCGAATGGGTCACAGGACCTGTTCATGCATGAATATTTCTGTCACGCATGCATGAATATAGGACACGGGAATACTAGCACTAAATATAAGATCACTGTGAAGCGAGTCTCCACAAGTTGAATGACACAATATCAAAATACACTAATCTCTCAAATTCATTTTGCTGTAAACAGTTACAGAACTGTGATAGAGAGATCATCTGACTATAACAACATATATCGAAGTATGGTGTCTGGTTGGTGAATACTATGTCGCCCGTATAAGGATCTAGTAGCCCTTGCCACTCCTACTGAAAAAACACTATGAAAATGGTATAAAACAGTTTTGTGTTCCATTTTTAATTGTTTCTTAACTGTTCATAGAATAATGTTCATATAAAGATTGCCCATACTGTTGAAGATAAGTTTGTGTCTGTCTGAATACTATCCATAATGATTTCAGACTGTTCTCAAACTGTTCCATACTTTTCAAACTTTCAGAATTCATATACTGTTCAGTCAATATCAACTTGAAAAAAAAAACATTTATTAAAAAAATGTAACAACGTACTGACTATAGTGTTACTGTTACATGATACTTTTATACTGTCAAGCTGATGCTCACTGAGGGGGTATACTTTATTAGAGTATTTAATAATTATAAAACAGGTTTGATGTGTAAGGAGGACTACTTTTAATGTATTTGTATTGACATGGTTCAGGTCCTAATGATGATAAGTTTTGGTTGTCTTCAAACTACAACAGTGTTGACTATTGGAATCTTACAGTTCTTAGCGTATTTAACATTGAAAAGTTATAGCTTATGTAATCTCCACTATTGTATGTTGTGGATAAGATTTGGATAAAATACAATTTTATGAACTGAATAGTCAGCCCAGAACCTGAATTTTATTCGAAATTGTTGTGTGAGGCCAGCAATTTTCTGTATGATCTAAATTATAGTGGAATATCAGCACCTAATAAAAAATTTATAAACCAATATTACTAGATTCTTTTTTTCCTGTTATTTATATTATTTTTTGAAGCTACTTCGATGCTGTAGATTCAACTTTTACAATTGTTGGGAAATACCCTTCCTGTTCTGCACATTTGCTAAATTTTTGTCTATTTTTTCTGTGTTTGGTAGATAAAAGTGAATTTCCATCAAAAGTGGTAGGCATAATTTGCGGTCCACAATGCATACTGGAAACCATTCTCCATACCCATTGTAGGTCTACCACTGGCCATGCACACTGTAAAATCTTGAACTTAGGTGATGATCCAAATTTCATATTCACTTTTATAATACAATTTTTTAAATATTTTTTACTTGTGATTAATCACATGGTTAGTAAATCCCACTAGCAATTTCGAGACATTAATGGAAAATAACTTGCAAATTATGCATCCGATAAGAAACCTGTTGGTGCAATGTTTACATAGTATTTGCTTGTTTTTTTCCTTCTTCTTCCCCGTTATGGGGACTAAAGAAAATATTTTGGTGAAAATCCACATCTCAAGTTTTAAAAATTACATTTAATGTTGCAGTATCTAACCATGACATTTTGGACTTTGCGAATGGCTGACGAGAGGTCCCCGCCTCCTGACGCCAGTGTCACGTGACTGTGATTTGTGGGACATCAGTATGCTCACTGAACGCTGCAATACAATCAGTACATAAATTGATAACTTCTTACCTGATTTGGATTGAGTAATAGTATAACATAGAGCTTTTAAATGTATCAATACTTCATTGTATTATAATTTTGTCCATGTTTACATAATCAAAACTATTTACGCTGTGGAACAAACAATTGCCTGGCCAATCACGACATGCGAAAGTTGCATTTTGTCTTATATGCATCTATGTTTATACATCTCAGAATTTGCATTATAGAACAGTGCCAAATTGCGGTGGATTTTGCAGTGAATAAATAAATGGTGTTCCTAAGGAGTTGTATTACTTTCTCAAATAAAAATGAAACACAAAAATAGTTTTGTTACACAAAAAATACCAGTACTGGTGCAATGTACATGTACACAACATGCGGATGTTAACTTTAATGTATGTAAAAAAACATCCTGTCCAACACCACTAGCAGGATACGAGACCTAGGGTAAAAGGAGAATTCAGAATTGGAAAGTGACAACTGTGGTGGATCGGTGCTTGAACTGGGGCCACGGTGGTGTAGTGGTCAGACTACTTGCCTCCCCCTCAATGTGAACCGGGCTCGATTCCCGGCGGGGTCACTCCAGAATTTTTACACGTGGGAACTGTGCTGGCCGGCAGGTTTTCACTGGAATTTCTTATTTCCCCTGCATTCTGGCTGCTCCATTTTCATTGGCTCTCAAGACCACAATGTTAAGGGCTGCCAAATTTTCTCTACTACAGTGCATGAAATTCTGTCTTAGGAAGGCCAAATATAGGCCTATAGCATATATTCGAAATTTTCTGTTCAGTATCTTGGGTTTTAGAATAAATAACTTTTTTTTTGTGTAGCATCAGTAATTTTTATACGGGTTTCTGGAAATGTTAGAAGTTCCATTATTATCCAAGTTTGGCAAATATAAGCACAAAAAAAAAAATATTAATTTCTTTTTGCCCCAAGTTTCCAGTATTATTTGCAGTATTTTAATTTCTGAAAACCATTTAGTTACAGTGAAGAATTTGCCAGTTGTGGTGTGATCAACGTAACTCAAGGTCAGTGCTGAGAGAATGCAGTTCCTTGAGGCATTGCTGTAAACAGCAACGTGCCGCATGTTGATAAGCAGCGTCAGCAACTGTGACTGGATGCATCTCACCTTGGCAAGTTGGCAAGTGTGAGATCCTAGACTTTCATTGGGCGGTTGGAAACCTGCTGACCACCTGAACTGCCCCAGGTATTGTAGGTACAACAGTCAATTGTGGCTCATGAGATACTGGCATGTAGCAGGACATCGACTGCCAAGTGAGGACATGCAGGAGATACTGGCATGTAGCAGGACATCGACTGCCAAGTGAGGACATGCAGGAGATACTGGCATGTAGCAGGACATCGACTGCCAAGTGAGGACATGCAGGAGAGCCATTCCCATTAGCAATCAATGTATTTGACTTGCGCGACAATCAGCTTGCATCCTATGGTGTATAGTATTTCCTTGGAGATGTATGTAAGTAGGTCACCATACATCATACACAACATGAGTAAACGTGGGGTCAAATATGTACTGTATATACAACCAGCCATGCAAATAAAAAAAACAGTTTTAGTGTAAGGTGGTTCACGATAAAGTGAGCACTTTTGAAATCAACTTTAGAAAAAGTCACTGCTCCTGCCTGCATATACTATAACGGACACTGAGTGATATGCACCCAGTAATGTTGGTAACGAAGGATGGAAAGTAGTTCCATATCTTAAAGTCGAATAAAAAATGTCACGTAACCACACTTATAATAACCTAAATTATTTATTTCGTTTTCTGTTTTTTAATGCACCGAAATGTAAAAATGAGCGGAGCACAGTTTCACTTAACCGACGCACGTACAAAGTGATAAGGCCCATGGCAATGCCAATTTTACATAAGGCGGAAAAGTACAGAAGGTGCACACAAGTAGATCTTAAGCAGGGCTTTCAAAAGTGCTAATTTTACTGTGAACGACCTATACTTCCTTGATCCCTTCAGCACCCACAGCTCTACACGTTCCCTTGATCCCTTTTTGACGAAGTGGATATAATTTCAAACACCCATATTTATTTCGAGATTTTTAAGTTCCAATGCATATGCGATTGAAGAATCAATGAACTCAGCACATTTTTTTGTCTTGGTCTTTGTACGAACAAGTGTTCAGCAAACGACAGGAATAAGCTGCATAATTGTTATGAACAATTAAACATACAGTGTAAGGCATGTGTAGAGGACATAGCTCTTGCCCCTAGTCGAATGGTATATTCAAGGTGCTTTCATGCCCTTACCGCAAATTCAGGCGGTGACAATTCACCGTCACAGCCGTGTTGCACTTTTCAGGGGGACACAGCCAGGCAAGAGCTCTTGGCTCGTAAATTAGAACACGCATTAAGTTAGTTAAACGAACATGTTGCTTTGTGAACGAACACTGAAATAAGGTGAACATTTTTTTTCTTTAACAGTACCTACTCATGCTTTTTTATTTTATTTATAAAATACAGTTTTTTAAGTACGAGTATTTGAAAATAGAATATATTTACTTATTTACTTCAATGTAAACACAGTTTTTCAGAAGGGGGACCGTTTTGTGTGGATTGCAATAAATTGTGTTTTTGGCATTTTTAAAATAAAGGATAATATTACATTTTTAAAAGATTTACTTCACAATTTCCCTGCTCTTTGCAACTATCCTCTTTATGTAAAATTTTTGGATACAATTTAAGCTTAATTCAAAAATGAAATGTCGGGGCATGACTGAGAAATGTCGGGGCATGACTGAGAAATGTCGGGGCATGACTGAGAAATGTCGGGGCATGACTGAGAAATTTCTGTACTTCTCAAATCTGCTACTTGCTATTTTTTTTTCTTATTTTAGTTACACAAATAATTGGTTAACAAATTTTGACTCGATTCCAAGTACATTCTTTGTACTAAAACCAAATATTTACTATAGTTGCTATGAAAACTTGTCGTGTGGAAAGGAAGACATTAGGTTATTTAATGGGTTATAGGTTATCTTTAAAAGGCACCTTTTATTTACGTTAAATCGCAATATTAAAAAAACAGCTCTTGCGTTATGGAAATTTATTCTTGTCCCAATGTCACATAATAAAGAACACTTCACAGTTTAAAAAATAAAAAACATGAAATGCCGCTAATTACTATTACTTGTCACTTGCAAGCCTGTATGTATTCATTCGGAATAAACACGATTGTTTTCGTTAAATCGGAATACTATAACACAAAAATAATTGCATTCCACAAATCTAATCTTCTTCCAATTGTCACGCAAAAATTATTACAATTTTAAAAAATATAAAACACGAAATTACGATAATTTTTCCACTTAAGACACTTTCTGTGCATGAATACTTATGGGAGAAACCCTATTGTATTGGGTCACACTTCTACTATTACTATTTCTACTCGATCTTCACTAAACGTACGCAGAACGACGGCAAGTGCCCAGACCTCTCTGTATGACCATGGCCGGCACACCGTCTCCGCACATGTGAGGGCCATGGCCGGCACACCGTCTCCGCACATGTGAGGACCATGGCCGGCACACCGTCTCCGCACATGTGAGGACCATGGCCGGCACACCCTCTCCGTACATGTGAGGACCATGGCCGGCACACCGTCTCCGTACATGTGAGGACCATGGCCGGCACACCGTCTCCGCACATGTGAGGACCATGGCCGGCACACCGTCTCCGTACATGTGAGGACCATGGCCGGCACACCGTCTCCGCACATGTGAGGACCATGGCCGGCACACCGTCTCCGCACATGTGAGGGCCATGGCCGGCACACCGTCTCCGCACATGTGAGGACCATGGCCGGCACACCGTCTCCGCACATGTGAGGGCCAATGAGAAGTAAGAACGTCACACACAATTGGCGCGCATTTGAATGTATTATAAACTGAGTAAAGAAGATGTCGTGTTAGAACCGGTTTCATCAACGAAGATTAAGGTTTTCGGAATATGGAGATTATTTATATCGAGATGAGAAGTTTAACTGCGATTTTTATCTCGATAATGTTGAGCGTGTTTCGCCACGTATTATTAAAGGTACGTGAAAATAGCATTTTGAAATGCATCTTGCAGCATTTTGAAAATAAATTTGTAGCATTTTATAGGAATTTGAGAAGCGATTTTTTTTTTTTTTTTTTTTTTTTTTAAAAAAGCAATTTGTAGCACATTTAAAGACAAACAATAACAAACTGTAGGATTGTTTCACTCATGATTTTCACGTGGCCGATATATTTACACTAAGAAATTTGCAGTCGATATATGTGCCTATCGTAATAATTCATGTTAATACATCACACAGAATGTTAATTTCATTAGGGTAGAAGGCATTTCAGAAACTCTTGACAGAATTAACTGATAAGGCTCCATAATCGGAAAAAGATATACGAAGGACGGAAGGAAATGTGACTTCTTTTTGTTTTACTGCATCTGTACACTATAAAGTTGCTACTAACAATTGTATAATTATCATGCATGCGTCTACTTTGAGCATGTTTTGGCCATCAGATGTTATACATGTGAAAGTTTTCCCCTGAATAAAAACACCTTATTTAACTTTTTTTTTTTGTGTCAATACATATATCGCTATTTGAAATATTTATTAAAAGTAAAAATAAGCAGTCTTGCTAAAAATCATTTTCGAATATTTTGAATTGCCTACTGTCTTCCTATATCAAAGTCAAACAGGAAAGATTAACTACTTTCCTTTCATAGCCAATTCTTTGAAGCTGGAGATAATGTTGTCTTGATTTGGAATATTTTAGACGCGTCTTGCTTTCGGGTCAATTTCAGGGTATAATTTTCAAGTCACTTTTTGTGCATATTGAATTTGAGTGCATCTTAATTTGTCGCAGCTTGTATTCTATGAATTACATTAGGGGTCTTATATTGGAAGGCATCTTGAATTGAAATTAATTTATAGTTGACATAATTTTACTTTAGGGAAACTTATTTTTGGAGTTATCCTAGAGTTTTTTTATTTAGCAAATTATAGCAGTAATTGAAAATTTTAATATATATTTGGCATTTAAAGCAGTTGCCATTTTGTTGCACCTCTAAGTATTATCCGTCGCCAAGAATAACTACCCGTCATCAAGAATATCGAGATAAAATTATCTCGATATTCTAACTTTATCGCGTTGTTCTATTGGCAAACACTTCACTGACCAACTATCACAAGAGATTTTACTTTGAGCTTCTGCGGTATTTGGCCGTAAAGAAACAACAAACAGAAATTTTTCGCCGAATGAAAAACACATTTTGTTAGAGTTAATAAACAAACTGATGTTGTAATACAACAAAATTAAACAATTTTTCTTGAAAACAACCCCGATAACTCGGCCAACAGAAAATGTTATGTATTTTACGTTAATAAGGTGAATAGCTTTTAGTAGTTCAGACGGTATTCCCCCCCCCCCCCCCAAAAAAAAAACCGGAAAGTATCAGCATAATCTAAAATAAGCGAAAAATTATTTAATTTTTGGAAATTTTCTAACACAATATGTAAGTAATATTGATCTTACCAGGATGTTAGTAACGGCGAAAATCAATTGCGAAATTCTCCCTCAGCTCTTCACCTTAAATTCACTGGATGTGCACCCAATTTCTACGTTAAGGAGCTCGAAACCTTCTGTACAACAAATAAATTATCAGGAATTTTCGAAATGACAAAACCGCACGCTCGTTGCGTAAAAAAAAATCACTTCCAGCAGTCAAAAAAAAATCCATGCTGTCTTCTTGTATATGCTGTTCACAGCAAAATGAGCACTTTTGAAAGACCTGATAAAGATCTACTTGAATGAACGTTGTGTGTATTCTTACGCCTTATGCAAAATTAACATTGTCATCGGCCTCATAACTTTATTCATTCGTCGGTCAAGTAAAACTTAAAATTATTAGGAAATTAAACAAATATTGTAAAAATGTGCTCATTTGTATACTTCGGTGTATTAAAAAAACAGAGCGAAAGTAATAATTTATAGTAATCACAAATGGTTACCTAACACTTTTTATTCGATATTAAGATATGGAACTATTTTCCATCCATCGTTACCAGCTTTACTGAGTCAGTGTCACTCACTGCGCCTATTAAAAATTATGCATTCAGGGGTAGAGACATTTTTGTAAGGTTGATTTCTAAAGTGCTCACTTTATCGTGAACAGCGTATAATCAACTTTCCCATGCGCAAAAGCAAAATAAACAAACCCACGTGTTGGCTGTGACGTTTGCAGTCAGTACCAACTGACTCGTTTATTGTGTCCCTTCAAAGACAGTTTCTCAACGGCTGGATCTGACCAGCCACCAGACCACGTGATTCTGTTTAGGCAATAATAGTCTGAATTATTTTATTATGATTTTAACTTTCAACTTCTCATATTTTATTTAATAATAATGTTTCCGTTATATATTCTTTAAATATTTTCTTTTATCATGGTTGGTGTACGAAGAATCACGTTGGTACCAGTGAAATATTCCCGCGAAATCTACAAAAGTTAATTTGTTGACCATATGTGACAATATCATCTTTGACTGTTTGTTCACGTTGATCTTTTTTGTTGGGTTACCTACCATTGGCGAGTATTCATATAAGTGTAGTGTATTGTGTCCTGCATGTAGTTTTCCCGAGAAGCGTTTCGTTAGCGCGTGGAACCGACAGTTTCCAATTTAGGTTAGGCGGCGTTGTTTATGTGTCGTGAACGTATTTGAAAATATTCCGCCTTTAAAAGCCTACATGTGAATTCGGCCACCAGCGCTTGCCCTGACTTTCACTTGCATTCTTCGTGGTTCCACGCGTGTTTTTCCTTTTTCCAATCCAAGCAGTCGAGAAAGTTTGAAAATATTCCGCCTTTAAAAGCCTACATGTGAATTCGGCCACCAGCGCTTGCCCTGACTTTCACTTGCATTCTTCGTGGTTCCACGCGTGTTTTTCCTTTTTCCAATCCAAGCAGTCGAGAAAGGGTTATGCCAAATTGCAGTTTATTCTGACAGGTGTAACTCGGAAGTCTGAAGAATGTCATCTTTGTTGTATGCAGAACTAGCTGCAACATGCAATGCCTTGGGATATAATGACGGAAACAAGTATTACGTGGATGCACACTGTTTAGGTATGTGGGTGTGGAATTTTATTTATTTCTATTGTATTATTGTTATTATTTTGCTTCGTAGTTCGTTGATCAGGAAATTTTCCATTTCAATGTCGAACAGTGGCTACAATTTGGTTACAATGTACATAATTTACTTTTACAAAGTTTGCAAGATTACAGGAGTAAAATATCTGAAGTCGCTAAACAGGGAAGGACCTTGACATAACTATCATATTTACAAGACATGTAGGTAATCTGTTTACAGAACATATTATTTTACATTCGCTGCTGTTAGTTGGTCATAAGTATTAGACAGTATGAAGGCATTATCACCTGAACCCAGCATGGCTTACTTTTATAAGAATCCTGGCATTTAGCACCCTCCAGAAATTATATTAGAATTCAGTGTTAACTAATTACAGAGCGCTTACTGCAATATTTCACATGCATAGGACAAAATCGGTAGATAGAGCATTTTTCAAACAAAATCAGTTACTACAAATGTGTGTAAATAACTTGACATTACAACAAAGAGAGCACAGATGAACACATTAGTGAGATAGATATACATTTGCTACGAACTGAATGATGCGATGGAACTGTGACAGTTTCAATTATTTCAACATTGAAAACCTGTTGTGTTTGTGTCATCTTTGTTTTGCAATGTAGAATTTATTTGCCTGTCTTGTGTATTTATGGTCCCACTTCAGTATGTATTAATTTTTTTTAAGATTTATTTTGAAGCAATTTCCCATAAACAGTATTGTTTTTTGGTGCGAAGTGCAAGTTACATTTCTGGCAGGTTTTATACACATAAATCACTTACAAAGAAAGGCAGTTCAATATATGCACGGCTGTATTTTTTCCAAGTTTAGTTTGTAGTTACTAAATTAATTCCTTTGCAAAACGCTACTATAAAGTTGGGTGATGAGCCAGAGTGAGATTGGTGACATAACAGTTTCCTGTACGTCGCTACATGTTTAGGTTAGGTGTAAGTACCTACCATATCCTAGTTCAATATTTAGCTTATAAAACATTTTCATGTGATCAATCTCACCTCTGCTAATCCATTTTGCCCCACTTTACGGTAGTGTATTATATACACTACTTTTAGGTCGATTTTTATCATTTGTGGTTTTTTTTTTTTTGTGAAATTCTGCATGTTTTGTGACAAGATAGCTCTAAACTGATGCATGTCTGTAATAACTAATAGTTTTTAATTTAATCGCTTTCCCCAGCGAGAGAACCGTCGAAAGGGCCAAAGACCTAGATAAGTGCCCTCCGTATCCATGTGAATGTTTGCAGAGACTGTAAAAGACCTGATCCGGTACCTGCGCCGCGATGATGCGAACCACGAGATCCGCCGCCACCTGGGCGAGGCGAAGGTGCTGCAGACGGACCTGCTGCCCATCCTGAAGCACCACTGGCGCAGGACGGACTTGTTCGACGTCGTGCTGAGGTGAGGTGTGATGTCTGGAGGCACACGTTGTGGGCTCCTCGTCGTCTTCTTCTCACAGCTTTCGATCCTCAGCCAGATGTGTTCGTAGCATGGTCGTCTGATCTTCTCCCGCCATCCTGTCGGCTTTGGTCCAACTATTGCCTCCTTCTGGCTTTCTCTCCATCATGCCCTTCTGGCTTCTACCTTATGGTATATTGCTCATCACAATTCCTTGAATATCCATCGTAAACTTTTCCTCGCATTCCTTTGTGTGTCCATAGAATCTAAGCTCACAGTTGTTTTAAGGAAACTAAAAAACTAAAGTGGCATGCAGTTGTTGTGTCATTTCGTGAGCAAAGCCCTAGGTGAGGGTGAAATGTCTTGAGAATATGTGGGATGGAAAAATACATGCCTAGTGATGAAGAAGTGATTCATTGAACTTTTGTGAAGTAACGTGTTGATCACAAGTAAACCCTCATGCCACATGTATATCGTACACCAAAATAAGAATCCTTTTCTGAATGTAGAGAACTTCTGCAAACAATTTAGGCCAGGAATTGAACCATGGGACCCCCAAATTGGTAAGTTGGTAGTTAAACCATTGAGATACCCAAAGGCCTGTTGTGGTTACAGATCCATCCAGCTACAGGTTGACTCAAAATTTGAATGCATAAGTTAGCTGGTAGTAGATGCGCCGTGGAATGTACTGTAGTCAGCTCCTGTATATATATATATATCTGTGTGTGTGTGTGTGCGTGCACGCGTGTGTGTGCATGCGTGCATGCGTGTGTGTGTAGTGCAGAATGTAGTATTGCTTTATACAATTATATTTCAGTAATATAATTGAACTTCAGATCTGAGTGGCTATTTGAAAATATTAATTATATTTTAGGTATTGCAAAACAAGTTCGTGATTGATTAAGTAGTGTGCATTGTCTGCTGTGCATTGTCTGCTGTGTAATTTGTAAAATGGTAGTATGTACTTCCTGCTGCAGGTTGCTGGTGAACCTAACAAACCCAGTACTGCTTCTCTATCGAGAGGAGCTGCCGGAGGACAAAACTTCCCGCAACTACTATCTCCAGCTTATTGGACATCTGCAGGCCTATAAGGAGGCCTTCACAGATGGAGCGGTGTGGACCATATTCGGCAACAAGCTCAGCGAGATCATGCAAATAGTAAGTCATTGTCACCCGGGTGTGTTAAACTCTTTTACATGTAAAAATATACCTATAATTGTGATGTTTAGACGGGGTTCCGATCGTCACTTATGTCCGTGAAAGTTGATCTGGATTCAATCTCTAGTGGGGTCGTTCCTCATTCACATATAGGAAATGGGGCCGATGTTGCCGTTGGGCAGCAGGTTTTCTCGGGATGCTTTCATTTTTACCCTTGTATTTCATCACTACTCCTATACCATCTCAGTTCATCCGACTGGATGCTAAAATCTTAGTAGTTATACAGATCTTGAATTTTTCTCCTCGCACATTCTTGTTATGAACGATGACAGCCTGCGAGGTCACATTATACATAGACAAATGCCTCCTACTGTTTGTAAACCTCACTGTCAAATGCACATGCATGTTACAGCTGACAATTCACCCTATCATTAAATTCATAATTTTTAATGCAGGAGTTTTTTATTTTATATTACGTACTAGGTTTCTCCCTTCAGTCTTAAAATTTCCAGTGAACTAAGGTTTACATTTTACTACCCACTGTGGAGAGTCGTGTTCTGTGTCAACTGCACCAGATCTACACTCTAGAGGGGCGCACTTGTGATGTGGTGGCTAAGGTGATCGCGCTTTCCACCAAGGGGAACTGTGTTCTATTCCCAGTGGGGTCACGCTCACATTTTTACGGGTGAGAATTGTGTTGGATGATGCCTACTGGTCAACGTGTTTTCTCAGGGATTTCCCATTTCCTCTGCCCGTGGATTACAGCACTCAGGACCCTGATGTTAAGAGCTGCTTAGATCTCCACGTCTGTTTGGAGGTTACTCGAGCTGAGTGGGATTTTGACAGCTCTTAACAAGATCTTGAAAGCCACTCCGGGTGAAACGAGGTGAGTATGGAACAGTGTCGGAATGAAACAGGAGATGCCTGAGAAAACCTGCATAGCAGAAAATCCAGTAGTTACCCGGCTGGGGATTGAACCTGGTTCTCCTTGATGGGAGGCGAGTATTCTAACCGCTCAGCCACCACGGCTCCGGTGGTTACTCGAGCATTTTAAAGAGCATACGTATCTTTATTTCTTTTTATTGTGCGAGCTCAACCACAGGAATAAATTAATGTTGCATTGGATTTCATGTGATAAATGGTGTTCTGTGCCAGTCAGGTGGTGCTGAAATTGATGCACTCATGTCAGTTCTTTCCATGATGTTTACTAAACAAAGTAAATGTAAATTGGTGGTGTCCATTGTAAACATTAGCCTGTTAGTAATTAGATGTTGGAATTACAGGTACGTTTCACTGTTTACTGCCAATTGTTACTTTAGATTGACCCTTCAGCATGTAATATATCGAACAAAATTAATCCTGACTGGAACTTTTTTCTTTTCATGGTGGTTTCCAAAAGTGCTCTGTTAAACTATACATGCTGCATGTCTGCAAACTTGAACGACTATTACAAGCAACGCTGCTATCTGCCGCTATCTGTGAAGGAGGAGCAGGTAACCGGAGAGCACAGCACAGTATTATTCCTACTAAGTGATTGGGAAATATTACTCCTTCAGTAAGTTCATCGCTGCGGAGGGTCAATTATTGTTCAATATTTAAAGTATTCGTCAAGTATTAGTAAGTTTATGTAGTGCTAACAGTGAAAAGAGAGATGCTAGTCGTGTGCTCTCATCGACAGCAGTGGATGGCTTTGAAAACATGAAAGGGTACGGACAAAAGTGGTTGACATGTATGATGTGTTCTGTTATTTTTTACACAATGAGGCAGGATCTAATCTGCTTGGTTACAGGCCCACCCCTTACGCTCTGTCTATTGTATTCCAGGAATTGTCAGTGATGTCCTCCTTTCTGGTGACTTTGCTCAAGCTTGCAGATGATTGGCATGGAGTATAACAGTGTATTCTGCTCTATAGGCAGTTCACGATAAAATGAGCACTTCTGAATGCCTTGTTTAAGATCTACTTGTATACACATTGTGTGTTCTTCGGCCTGATGTAAAATTAATATTGCTATTTGCTTCATCACTTTATTCATGCGGCGGTCAAGTGAAAATGTGAAATGATTAGAAAAGTAAATATAGTACAAATCTGCTCATTCTTACACCTCGAAGCATTAAAAAGTATAGAAAGTGAGAGAAACAGTTGTAAGTTTTCACAAATGGTTACCTAATACTTTTTATTCAACATTAAGATATGGAAATACTTTCCCTCCATCGTTACCAACTTTACTGGGGGCATGCCACTCCGTGCGCCCGTTAAAATATATGCAGGCAGGGGCAGTGACATTCCTCTGAGGTTGATTTCAAAAGTATTCATTTAGTCGTGAACAGCCTATAGTTGTGTGTACTCGTGTATGTAATGGGAAATGTTGGTTGTGGTGAACAGCTTGTCGCAAGGGTTGGGTGCGTGTTGTGCAGGAGTGGCAGGATCGCAGCGAGGACACAAGTCTGGTGATGGAGAGAATCCTGATCCTGGTGCGCAACGTGCTGCAGGTGCCGGCCGACCCAGAGGCTGAGAAGCGGACGGACAACGATGCCAGCATCCACGATCAGGTGTGTGCTTCTCCTCGCGCTGGAGCACGATGATGCCTAGTCTTGGACCTATCGAGGCTGTGAAAGGGGTTGCCGCAGTTGTACGGCTAGTGGTGCTTTGGTTTTCTGCTACGGCAATCTTGGTTTGATTCTTGGTGGTGTCACACCTGGGAAACACAGCATAAATGTAGTTGGTCTGCATATGTTCTTAAAGCTGTCTTGTTTTCCTTGCCCTTTCATTCCATTGCTGCTCATCCTGCCACATCTTGCCTCATCCTCATGAGCAATAACACACAGTTTGTAGCAGCTTACGTACCTGCCGTCTTAGCGCAGCTCCTCTCCTAGGCTGAACATGTAAAACATTGTGGTACTTAGCTCTTACATATTACAAGGTCGCCAGCCATAATTGTTTGACCCGGTCTTTTATTATAAAATACAGATACTTCTAAAATTTTGGGAAAAAAAGATATGCTTCCAATATATTTGTAGAATTTTGTTTATCAGTTAATCTTGCTCACCACGTGTGTCTGCTTTTAGGGTAGCTCCAAAGAAATGGAGTTTAATAGTATGAGGCAGTAGTTTAACTAAAACGGACATCAGAAATTCTAACCTTCAGTTCTGTTTAGGTAATAACTTTGTAACATGTTTTTATTTATTCATTTGTAGTTCACATATTTCAGTTATATTATTGAAAAGTACAGCGACGAAATAATTCTGAAGTAATGTTAAGACTATAATAAAATTATGTCACTAGGTAGGTAAATAATAATGAAACTTAAAAAAGTGCTAAAGTATTATGATTTTCATTCAATTTCAGTTTAATATCACTCCACGATTTGATTTGATTTCTAATGTAATGGTTTTAAAAAAAAATAACATTTGCACAACTCCAGAGTTTTTTAAAATGAAGTTTGTGAATGGACTTGGGTTGTACGCAGCTTTATTGTTGAATGTGTGGATTTGCTGTGTGCATGTAGCGAGGATTGTTTCCGCAGGTGCTGTGGGCCCTCCACGAGTCAGGGACGGTGGACTTGCTTCTGTACATATCCAGCATGGAGAGCGAGCACCAGTATTACATGCACATTCTTGAGGTAACTGCTCGGGTCTGCATGCGATGCCGATGGGAGCACTCACTGTTAACTAGTTACAGCCCCTTCACAGTTACTTCCAGCTTGGAGTTCTTCCTCTGCCTCTTGCTATAGGCTGTTCACGATAAAATGAGCATTTTTGAAAACCCTGCTTAAGATCTAATTGTATGCATGTCGTGTATCCTTCCTCCTTGTGTAAAATTATCATTGCCGTGGGCCTCGTCACTTTGTTCATGCGCTGGTCAAGTGAAACTGTGGAATTATGAGAAAAATAAATGTTTTACAAATCTGCTCATTTTCACACTTTGATGTATTAAAAAAAAAAAACAGAAAGTGAAAGAAATAATTTAAGTTATCACAAATGGTTACCTAACACTTTTATGTGATGTTAAGATATGGAACTACTTCTCCTCCATCATTAACAACTTTACTGTGTGCATGTCGCTCAGTGCCTGCGTTAAAATATATGCAGTTTGGGACAGTGACTATTTTGTATAGTGAACAGCCAATAGCAAAGCTTGACTAAATATAGAGAAATTACATAAAGGGGCAATGCTCCATGTTTGTGCACACACTCAGTTTAGAAATATTTTTGATGAGAACTATTTCTTACTAGGCACTACCAGCACACCTGTATACTCTCATATATATATTGATTGAAATAATATCATTAATGGGTGAAATAGAACTTGTTTAATTTAACCTAAAATTAAATACTTTTATCTTAACAGAAGTATAAAACACTTTGGTACATGACATTTAGGAAACGGCCAAATACGTCGTACACAAAATGATTTTTCAAAGGTTTGTTTCAGTAAGTGTCAAGATACATGGAATAGACCTTACAGCTTGGGCACCAATTTTTTTGCGATGAGAGTCCATGACTGGTTTTACTCCAAAACACTGTAGTTCTGTTCCACTATAGTGGAAAAAAAGAGTAGGCCACCACAGGTGTAAATCTTTATGACTTGTTTTGGAGTGAAGCCATGCTTGAAATAAATGAAATGAGGATGGCACTGAACAGATGTATTTGCCTTGTGAAAATAGGTTGTTACAATGACTAGTCTCAGAAAATGTACTGAGATGTGTACAATATCCACCCTACTCTCATTTTTTAAATAAATTATTGATGTATGTGGTAGTGTCAAATTGAGAATATGAAAGTGGGTTGACTGTGTTCTTGTACAAAAACATGAAAAAAAATATTGTCTGGTAAGGGTCTAAAATGTCGCAACATTTGCCTAGTATGCTGTCATTTTTTTTAAATTAGTGTTTTACTTTTTAGAACTTTTTTATTTAGCTGTTGTAATTTAGTTTTCTTGTTTTTTTTCCTCCACCCAGCAAATTCCCTCTTTTTGTGAGGTGCATCCTTTCATTGAGTTCCTGTCCTTTAGTCTGCTGTTCAAAAGAGAGAGAAGCCAGAGGTTTCATTACTTCCACGGTAAAGCTGCGAAGCATCTACAACTTGTTATCATGGAGTGGAGAGGCCGCCTTCAACTTCACTTAAAGGCTGACAAAGAGAGAGGGGGATGGGGGTGGGGGGGGGGTGATGCTTTATTTGGCTTGTTGCGGAAGTTTTGCGAACATCCTGTTTGTGCCTTGGTGGCGGTACGCGGCCGCCTCCTCTTTTCAGGAGTTGCTCTTTGTTTTCCGCAGCATGCCCCTCCCTTGTGGAACTTGCCAACAAATAGAGAGGCAGTTTGGGAAGTTTTGTGCTGTGTGTGTGTGCCGGACCGTGCGACGTGTGTGTGTGTGTGTGTGCGACACTGATGGTCCGCGGCCCAGCTCTGTGAACCACTTTCTGATACTGGATGACAGATATATTCAATTAGTTATTTCATCAGGCAACTTGTAAATATTTGTAAGTGATTGATGGGCTGCACTCACTAGAAATAATGTATAAAAAGACAGGAGGATAGAGTAATACGTGTCAACGGGCACACACAAAGAAGGGCAACATTTTACACAGGGTTGCATGGTAACGTTTCGCTGGCTAAAGGAAATCGAAGAAAACATTGTGACCAAACAACCGTGTGAAAAATGTGACTTCCTTCTGTGTGTGAGAGCCTGTTGACAAGTACTATACGTGCACTTTTGATCTTTTATACATTATTGTTAGCCTAGCGACCTACTTGTCATCTTCACTCATTAGAAAGTTGTGGCTTACCTGCTATATATCATGTGAAAGAAGAGAGGCAATATTTTGTGGTAAACAAGGCCAATTTAATTTTTAAAATTACCAACAATATTTCTGTGTTACCAGTTTTATTGTGAAATAGTTAAGTTACAAAATCTCCTTTCTAAAATTATGCATTATTAGAGCCGAACTATTACTGTGTGATTTTATTACTGAAAATTGTGGGTCAGTTAATAACAACTTATCCTAATATGCATAATTGCATAAAAAAAGTTTTAACATTTATGAAATAGTTAAAAAAATGCTTCCTCTAATTTTTACAAAGATAACACACAGCATTACCATAGGTTAAAAAATCACTTTTTGGGTTTTAACGTTTTTTTCTAACTGAAGTTGCTAGACTGGGATTTCTTTCTCGCAATATTCCATGAACGGCTTGGATTTGGTTTTATAGAAAAAAAAAAAAAAAAAAAAAACATGGCATCTTTGAAATGAAACTGTGGTATTTTTATATTGGCTTTTACTCACTCCGCCTGAATGACAACCTAAAATTATTTTTTCCTTCACATTATTTGAAAACTTAAATTAATCTTGTCACTTGTTTTATACATTTTTTGCTGCAAATTGTTGGTTATGGTTTTGCAGATAAAATATTGCATTTTGGGTGAATTTAATTAAATTTTGTTTTTAAATTTTGATGTAGGCTCTCTCTTGTATTTAGGTGTTATTTCAGTTATATTGCAATTAACCTTATAATCTTGGTTCTGAATTATTGAATATCAAATGGTGTATGGCTGCCACTACAAGAGCATTGATCAAAGTGATTTTTAAAATTTTGTGTAATGACCCAAGTACGTATTGTATTTTACTGGTTTTTTCTTTAAAAAAACATAAAAAAATTTATTATTGCACTACTTTGCAGCATAAAAAATTTAAGAGCTCTTGTGTAATTTGTAACTATTTGACAGATTTACTGTGAATGTCAGGTGAAAACTTATATCACTGTGTCCAACTGACGGCCTGTGGGCCAAATGCGGCCATTTTGTCTGGCCTCCGATAGTATTAGCTATTTTACTGTGCTAAATGCCTTTAAAAAAATCTCACGCATTTTCTGTCAACTCCCCATTATTTTAATATTTTTTCTACCCAATATTTAATCGACAATAATGTTACATTTCAATAGTGAATGAAGAGCAAAGGTTATGCTAATGTTATCAGTTTTGGTTTCCCATGGCCGCTGCTGGTATCACTAGCTGCGCTCAGATCGTATTCCATAACAGAGCTCTAATTCCACACCACGCCACTTCTACTGGCTGTATTGTTTTATCTTCCAAGAAAACCAACCAGCTGTGCTCTTCTTAAACAACAGAAAATGTGATCAAGTAATATTGTATTTACGGGACTGCGCTTGTCAGTCTCGACTCGCCAGTGAGGAAGTTAAGTACTTCCGTGAAGTAGAGTACTAGACATTAATCAGTTTGTGCTAATTAAAATTATCATAACGGGTTTAAGCATTTTGAGCAAAAAATTACAGACTTGGGAGGGAAGCCGCAATGTATCGTGTGATGTCGGTAACGAAAGAATACGACATTCGGTGTCATTACGAAATGTCACATAAAGTAAAATACGGGAGTGTAATTGGTGAAGCGCGTAAACATGTAATCGGTGAACTCAAGTCTGAAATGCAGAGGCAAAGAAGCACCTTCTTTAAAGCAACACGTGTGCAGAAGTCATGTGTGCAGGCATCTTACGAAGTGTGCACAATAATGGCTAACAATCAAATGTCGTTTAGATCCTGCGAAATAATTAAGCGGTGTGCGATTAAAATGGCGAAATATTTCGGTGATGACAGACTTGCAAAAAAATGTCGAAACTGTGTTACTTTCCGACCAAACAGTTTCGAGCAGGACTGCAGAAATATGCGAACAACTTGATGCACAGTTGAGTAAAGAAATTGCGCAAAGTAAATATTTTTCTGTTGCGTTGGATGAAAGTACAGACATTGTCAGCTGTTAATTTTTGTAAAGACAGTTGATGAACCGTTCTCCACCAAAGAAGAGCTACTTGATTTAGCGCCACTTCCTACCAGTGCGAAAGGCTCGGATATCTACAGTGTTCTTGTGTCGGTAGTAGAGAAGTACGGCTGATTTTCGTGCATAGCGACGGACTGTGCTGAATGTATGGCTACTAAAAACACTGGCTTGGTGGGTTTGCTGAGAAAAATGATGTCAATGTGCCTGTATTGCATTGCATTATTCATCAAGAAGTTGTCTTCAGTAAATTTGTTAAAAAGAATCATGTGATGAAGGATGTAACAAGAATAATTAATTTGAATAGAAATGGTAACAGAGCTCAAAGTCACAGGAAATTAGTGGAATTTTTTAAGGAACTTTCTGTGCAATTTCATGATGTTCCTCTGCACTCTGAAATTTTCTGACCAAGTGCAGGTTAAACTCTGACAGCATTTTTTGCTATCAGAAAATAAATTACCGAGTTCTTAGACACTGCTGGAAAAAGTGAGTACGACTACCTTGAAAAACTTCAAAATGAAGAACGGCTTTGCCTTTTAGTTTTCCTAACAGACATTACAGAACATCTAGTGAACATCCTCCTCGATGTAAAGCTTCAAGGTGAGAAACAAAATATTTGTCAGCTCATGAGCCACATTGAAGCTTTCAGAAAAAAAATAAAGGTTTTTTGAAGAAAATCTAAAATCAGGCTTAAAATTCTTCAAATTGTGCAGTGAAATCAAAAATGAATTCAACTCTGCTGATTTTAAACAACACGGACAGTATGTTATTGAGCTGAGGGAGGAATTCGAAAAATCAATTTTCCGACAATATGAAGACCATATTCCAGCTTGTCGCCGATCCTGTGGCAGTAACGATTGAAGATCAAGATCCTGAATTACAAATGGAACTGTGCGAACTTCAGAGTGACATTCTTCTACTCTTTTGAAAACAAAATTTGACATATGGACAATTAAGGAACTTCGTAATGCCTGACAAGTACCCCAAGCTTCACAACTTTTCATTAAAAATGACCTCGATGTTTGGAAGTACATATATTTGTGAATGTGCTTTCTCAGTGATGGAAGCAGACATTATTGTCCTCATCAATGAGCACTCAGCCCAGTGCTCCCACTGATAAAAAGATTTCTACTGAACAGAGAGGTAATTTCATTTTGAAATGGTTTGATAATTTTGAAATGTTGATATTTTTTTTTACTAAATGCTGATATAGAAGACAGAGTAATGTACAGTGTTTAAAGTGCTTTGTTGATGTTGAAATTTTGATGCAAGTTAGTATTTTTAAAAGTGTAGAAATGAGATATTTGTAGGTACAATTCTAATAGTACTAATATGGTTAACTCTTGAACTGTTATGTTGGCCCGCGGTGTAGCTTAAGAATAAATTTCTGGCCCGCGACTGAAAAATAGTTGGACCACACTGATTTATATGATTCCAAACCAAATGCATATTGAGAAATATATCAAAACCATTTATGAACTACAGTGAAACCCTATTATGATATTTAAAAAAATACTGAAAAATCTATGCTTACTAACTAGGCAAACTTATTAAAAGAGTTAAGTTACGTATTAGTAATGAACCAAACACAAACTTTGAAAAGTTTACGAAGCAGGAAAACTTATTAACTGGAAACTTCTGTAAAGGGATTTACTGTACCATAATCATCAAGGGAGATATACTTCCTTGAAAAAATAAGTTTTCAAAATGATTTCATAAAAAAAATATTAGTAACTATTTCAGATGAAACAACAGTTTGGATCCGTAATCTCTGAAAGTTTGATTGGACCGTGTTATCTCCATTCAGAACATTGGAACCTAGTGTTACTTCGCTATAGTACTCTTGTTAAAAATGATTTTCAAGAAAAGCAGCTACAGATTGTGATATTATGCAAGAGTTTGCTTTCTGAAAGTGTATCCTATTGAGCAATGTTTTATTTTACAAATCAAAGGGGATGACTTCTATCCGCTTGTCACAAATGTTACGTTTCGATTCAAGAAATCACTGTCCTCTCAAGAGATTTGTTGTTTCTTCACATGTAGTTACTAATTAATTTTTTAATAGTGTGGCGTCCTCTATCCCCAAGGATGCAACAAGACGGCAAAACAAGGATCCCAAATTATTACAAAGACCAAGAAGTGTAAAAACCTGTGAAAACCTCCAATATGAGAGAGATGTTTACAAAGCTAGGGAAAAGACATTATAGTTAACTTTAGCAAAATTACACACACAAATGATCTTCATTTCTTTTAATATTGATTTCTTTGGCTTTTATTTTCTATTCCAGAAAACACATGAAAAATACAATGATATCGGAAGAGAAAAATTCGCACAGTATTTAATCATTACTGAAATTTTTAACGTTGGAAAAATGTAATAAAATTCGTAGTCAGCATACTCTGGCCATTTAAATTCTCAAAACTAAGACAAAATACACACATATACTGTTTGATTACTATAGTAACTTGTAATTTTCTGGGTTGGCAAAAGCCTGGCTTTAAAAATACATCCCAGCTGGCAATAAATACAACATATGCTATCTGTATGATTTTTCATAGAATTCTTTAATTTCTGTGATAAAATTTCTTAAAAGAGTAAAACAATTGCGTGATTAGAATCTTACACATGAGATTTTCTTAAATTTCTTGTCTTCTGAAAACTTTTATTTCACAAGATATTAATCTTTGATTCTTAACACAAGTTATAAGTTTCAGATTACTGGCCACTGATGGCATATTTCTTTTAATACTGCTACTGGCCAACATAGATGACAAGGGCCAAAAATGGAAATATTGTAGTACATAAAAATTGTATTTTTTCTTAATTGGCCATGTAGACTTTCAATGGCCAACCATTTAATTCAACCTCCATAGGTAATGGTTATTTTTACGAAAACCAACAGTTAAAATCTCTGGCCATGTGAGAAACTACGTTAAAGTCAACAGAGCTTTTCAACATTTTGTCTAAGTTCAAAAATTCATCTTTTTTCAATTTTTTTAAAATAAAAAGCACGAAGGTAACAACTCCTTTTAAAATCGCAAATTTTTTTTAAGAAGAGACAAATCTCACAAATTGTATGTTCAAAATCAACTTGATTTTTCCTATTGACTTTTATAACGACCTACAAGTTTGGTCCTGCCTAGTTTCCTCCATTATGACATAACTTATTATTATTATTATTTACATTTCATTATTTTTCCTTAACCAATACATAGCTTTTAGGCTGGAGGGTCATCCTCACGGAGTTGCCATCCCTCCCGAAACAGCAACGCCACGGGATATAAATACAGGAAAGTTCACAATTCCCCTAGGAGGGGTCATTTTTCGCAAGTCTTTATATGGTAAAGTCAGTTTTTTTTGGCACATGTCACTTCCGCTGGAGCACTGATGTCAATTTTCAAGTTCAAACACTTCAATCACAGTGTGTCACGTCGAAGCACTTCCGGCTAGCGCTGCGACAGGCACACTCAGTGACATCACTCACTCCCACCACGTTAGCCGAAGCAAGCGGGAGTTCTTGGAATTGGGCACTAGTTCACCGGCCTACCGTTACACGGGCGCTCCCGCTGCCTGTTGCCTTGCCAGCCATAGTTGACAGCCAGTTGTGAATGAGCTGCTGTGCGGAACGCCGTCCATATACCGGTCCTCTTCACGCGTCTGTCTCGCGTAATTTGCCGTGACTAATTACCACCGCAGACACTTCGCCATTCATGGATTTAAAGATTCGTGTAAATAATGTTCATTGTAGTGAACACATTCCAGGTCATTAGATTGGATTTTAGGATATCTTGTTAAACACTCGCAAAGTAAAGTTCATTAATTTGAGACGTGCGTCTGAATAGTCATTTGAAAAAAATCTGTAGTTTCAAGAATTTGTATTTTCTTTGACGCGTGACACTCTTCAGAATTATGCAACCACGACTACGTCTCATCTGTGTGTATCTCCTTGGTGTACCAGGCACAATCTGAACTGATTATGATACCTACCAGAGGGCCTGCAGGTTACCTCCCTTGTAGTGGGGAGTAATACACATACGCCAGTATTGTACTGTTCACAACAGTCTGAGAGCGACACCAACCCCTCTCAAAGAAGATGAGTAAGCTAGCGCAACCTGCCACGCTCAGGCCAGCAGCAGATGCCACAGCAGACAACCCTTGGCTCTACCTCCAGTGACGTCCTAACTCCCACCCTGCAGCCCCGGCAAGGAAGAGCCAGCGGGTATTAAAACCTGTGCACGGCTGAAAAATGCAAGTTGCTCATTGACTCTCTTCAGAGCCAAGCAGCTCCGACAGCAGACTCTACCACTTCAAGTGCTAGAGCCCTCTGCATACCCACCGCATCTTCAAGACCTACTAGTTGTTCGTCGGCTCTTCTGAGAGTCACACAGCCCCGGCAACTTGCTCCACTACCTTGCTTGCCAGAGCCTTCTGACATCTCTACTTCTTCCAGACAACCCAGAAGCTCTTCAACTCTATCACCAGCTACGTCCAGACCTTCGAGAGGATCTCTCCCTGCAGAGCCCCCTTTACCGCTTATCCCCGGTAACAGCATCCCCCACAACCCTTTAGGAAGTGGGCCCCCTAAGTCCCTTCAGGACACGGCACAGATTATGTAGGGAAAGTTAACAGCTACCTAGTTGAATCTCCCTTACCCAGTTAGAACCAGGTTCCCTTCACCTGGCAAGCGTAGTTTATATTCCGGTCAGCTAAAGGTAGTTAGGAGGTAGTATGGGCCACCTTGTCTATTCCTCTCAGGAATAAAACATGTGTCCTCTCTTACTATAATTTTCCTTTCCTTAGGTGACTGTGTGCATCTCCTTTAGACACCTAGCCCAATAGAGTGGAGAAGGAGACCAGGTTTCACCAACTGTATTACCACTCTAGTGTAGGACTGCGAGCTCTCCCTCAGGGACTCGTACTTCATATAACACACATGCTCGATGGCCACCCATTCGTGCACCTCGATGTATCGACAGGTAGAGAGCCCCACAACCATTAGAAAGACACTCCCCAAGGAGGCTAGACAACCAGGCCAATTTGTACTCCGTCCACTGCACCACTTGTGTTGCCGGAGGGGGTACTTGACTGGTTCTGAGGGGCCCAACCGCCTACACCCAGTTCTTGTTGGACAACTCGGAGAAAACCTGTCCTTCAACCACCGCACCGTTTGTGTTTCTGGTTGGGGTAAAGATACGGCTCCACATTGGCCCGGCTGCGGCTATGGCAGAACACTGTTAGCTAGGAACCGTTCATCACCTGCTTCCCTCTTACGCGGCTGGTAATAGTACCCCCTCCATGCCATACACCAAAAGGGGTGGCATGGATTTGCAGGAGGGAAAGGCCATGGCCACCTACAAAGCTACCTGGGGCTGAACCCCAACTAATAATGCATTCTGCCACGATAACCCCTGGGACCGAGCTTATGCCCCCCTCAACTGGAGAGGTCTCACCTCTCAGTTCCCCCCACGTCTCCATTTTCAGCTCCCAAGAAGATGCTAGGGATGCAGCATGCCACCGCAGCTGCCATCTGCCAAGGGGAGGAGGTCCCGCTAGGCATCGCTTGCCCCTGATTTCGGTGTAACCGCAGCTCCAGCCTGGTGAAGATGTTCTCCAGCAGTTCCAGTTGCCGCAGTTTCTTCGGAGCACCCACCTCCACTGGCAGCTCCAACAGCCATTACCCTCCTACAAGACCGGCACAGCAGCCCAGCTGATCGAGCAGTACAGGTCATGCCACGACCACAAGTCAACACACCAGGTAGATTGCAGACTTCATGCCCAGTCACCAGGCAACAACACGACTTACACTATGCACTTGTCAGGCCCCAGCCTGCAAGTAAATCAGAACAGCCTTAGCTAACCTGTGTGCCCGACCTGCACTATAAAAACACGCCTCACCGTGCCATAGCCATAGTCAGTCCCTGAGTACGTCATGCCTGCGTCACCCTTAATCATAGAATGTAAAAAACTTGATTGCATTTATTATTTTTTGCATAAGGAATACCAGTAATTCCACAACATTTTGACGTGCAGTATAGAACAAACGTGTATTTGAAACTGTCAATCAAAACTGTAAATAACCAGTCATTATTTTAAAAGTACTGTATTTTGAAGGTTAATAGGTATGCACGTATATAGGTAGAGAGCAACGTCTTGTTTGACAGTGAGGTGAATATGATGGAGCAAGTTGCTCAGAGATACAGGAATGAGGAAGGATTCAGTGGTGGCTTGTAGTGAGGAACCATCACAGTGTTCATTGCAGTGATTTTGGGAAACCATGGAAATCAGGAACGCCATACCAGGATTTGAACCCAGGTTTTCCCGAACGTGAGGCTAGATATTTACCACTGCACCACCCTGCTCAGTAAAGTACTTTGAAGGAAGTTATCCTTGTGTGCTAGTATGTTAAGTTAGTGCAAACATCAATGTGTATGTTCTGCATTGTCAAGGGAAGATCTATAATATAGAGGTGGCTGATGTTAGTTGCAACCAGCTGTCCTACCGTAGAGGCATACTTGGTGTTCCAGGTAGGCTAAATAATGCATGAGGTGAGATGAGATGAGATGCGAGTTAAGCAATGGCGGAATGAAGATTGGGGAGGAAATTGGAGAACCTTGGGAAAACCCATGAAATCATATTTGTGACCCACCAGCTAGGGCTTGAGATTGAACTGGTGGAGGAAAGCCAATGTCTAACCGAAGGGCAGACCTGACAGGGTTGGCAGGTTGGAAATCCCACCAGGGTCCTCACAGTCAGAGGACACCTGCATGAATAAAGAAAGGAGATAAATAACAGGAAAGGTTAATAATCTGCAGGAGTGAAATGGGATAAGAGAGATGTAAAGAAGGTAAGGAGTGTAAATTTGGCTAGATTTGACACTAATATAGTATTTTACTAACGATCCGTCCTGGCTTTGCCCGGGCATAATTTAGTTTTTTCTGCCTGCCGCAGCGAGGTGTGGGGAAGCACTCGCCTTGTATACCTTCCCTCCTTGCACCTCTCTTGCCATTGCATCGTTACACCCCGCCCACGTATTGGTCCGTAAGCATGTGTGTCGGTTTTAGAATTTTTTTTTTTTTTTTCGGAACTTTTCCTAACTTTTAAATTATTGGCAATAATGGTATGATGGAAAGGACATTTCGTATCTACATTAAACTGTTTAAATTATGAATTCATTAATTTTGATAAAGATTAAGTTCTTTATGTTTAGAAAAGAAAGTGAATTTTTTCCTTACCCTCTGACCTCCAGGCTGCTGCCCTTTGCCTGTCAAAAAACTCAATTCTGTTAAATAATATTCTTGTGGTTGGATGTGGGTAGAACCTATTATTATTATTTTTTTTATAGCTTATACATCTTAACCAATAAACACTTTTTACACCAGCGGGGGAGTTGCTGTTCTAACATTTTCAAAATGCCAGCTGCAGTTCTGTATAGCATAACTATGATTATATTAATACAGTGATTTTACTAATCCATGAAACAACCCCGAGTTAAGGAAAATAGTAGAAAAATCCTAAACTAAAATTGAGGACAATGAATTACAAATACATTTGCTAGTACAGAGCGATAAAATATATAATTGTCATTAGCTAGTCTGCCGAAAAATAAAAATAAGTGAAATTCCTGCCAGCATGTGGTAAGGATGCCGTCTATTCCTGCACTTGTATGGTAAAACATTGAGCAACACGTGACATCTCCGACACATTTTTCTTCTCCTAGTCGGCCTTATTCAAATTCCTACACTCCTCCAATCCTGTGTGCAAAGCAACGGAAGTCAATAACAGTACGAGTTACACATCCTACCTTACACCCCCCAACAGCACCCTTTTTTCCTAGTGATGAGGGAAGTCGTGTATACCTTTCTGGGGTATCATTTAATTTGGATAACATCAGCGTTTCCAATGGGAGCCCCTACCCCTCCATTCTGCTCATGTGGTTATGGTAACTATTCTCCATTGGTTGAGTGGTGGTAGGTTTGGTGGTGGTATATGACGACGAGTTAGTTTGTGAGTTATGATGGTGCATGTGTTTGCAGATAGTGTCTCTGATGATGCGGGAGCAGAACCCGGCAGAGCTGGCCAGCGCCGCGCTGCAACGGAGCGTCGTGGAGAAGCAGCGTGACGAGACGGAGCTGCTGACCATTCGGCAGGAAGAGATGGAATGTAAACTCTCCAAAGTCAGGAAATATGCTGGCTCCAGGTGCAGCTTCCCGGCTTAACCTGCATGTTGGGTCAGACAGGAGCATGTCGAGGGAGCTTACAAAAGTTGGGAGTTTATTACAACTTCTGTCTTCAGTCAGTAACTGTCTGCCAACCACTTTGTACAAGTGTGTTGTAACTGACTATGCAGTCTTTCTCCCAAATCAGATGTGCCGGGAATCAAGAAATGGATACCTGTTTAAAAACTTAATGTTTTCGAAATTCCTTAGGTTGGGTGAAACGCCCTCAAAAACAATGCCCTGATGTCAAATTGCAAGTCCATATCACAAATGGCATGGGAATGATGCAGAAATGAAAATTGGAAGTGGCAAATTGTATCCCAGTGTCAAAAAATTTTCGAACCGGCGGGAGGGAGGCTGGAAATACGTACTGATGGGGTTGGTACCCATCAAAGGGTTTAATAGCAACGTGAGCTTGTGGGATCACAGGTCCTTGCTGTTAATTGGGGAGGTGTCAAGAAAATGTTACAGAGCTCCTTCGACAGGTGACTGGTACTCGCAAAATTCACACCTCATTCGCTAAATATGTAGATCTGTGAAAATGCAATGTACCCAAAATGATAAAAAGCTTAAAAGAAAGCCTGTGTGTTTTTGCTAGAGACTTGTAGATATATTTAGTTATTTCACTCATTTCTGAAGCCCTATTAAAAGTTTTATTTTCACGTACTGTATAGTTACATATGTATTCATTAAGCAAAAACATTGTCTTTCTGTCTGGCCATTAGCATTTTGAGCAATTAATTGGAGCTGTAGAAACATCTAAGCTTATTCATTAAATACATCATTGTGTTTCAAACATTTAGGGAAATGTTGCAAAGTTGTGATATAAAATTGAAAAATATAGGTGAAATATTAATTTAATAAAAAGCTACGTTACTTTAATGTTACTGTCAGTTTTAAATGGTTGTGTTTTATGATTTATTTATAAAACATTCAAATGTGATTCTTGCAGTGATTTTTAAAATGTTTGGTACAAAAGCTCAGAAGATATGTATTGTAAATATGTAGAATTATTCACTCATAAAAAAATCACCATGAACGAATCGCGCGAGCACAACAAAGGATGCCACACAGTATCGCCATAGCCCGACCAACATTTATCCTGTGTCCCATGTGGTTTGTTTACGCAGATGTGCCACTAGGAGGCACACATGTCCCCCCACCATTCATAGCTGCATGACACTGAATAAGGCCTTACAAGCAGTGTGAGCCCCAGAGCCAAGTTCAGTGAACATGCAGTGCGCATTCAACAAGCCTTTTCCCAACCGGATGAGTGTGAGAAGGGCTGAATTGTTGGCGCCTTGAGAGGCAACTTGGACGTTTTGGTCCATTGCTTGTCATGTGAACCATTCTGCCTACATTGTGAATCGGTGTTGGACGCAGTGAAAATAGGAGGTTACACACACCCACCGAGTGGAGGCTCAGGTCAGCCTCAGTGGACCACCAGCATGGAGGATCATTTCATCACACAACAGGCTGTAAGTACGCCACAGATGTCACTGTGCATCATCCAGGGACATGTCATGGAAGCCGGGAATACGTCAGTAATGTGTCCAGGCTGCTACCAGAGCGGGATCTGTTGTCACAACATCGCTTATGACGTCTAGCATTATGACCTGAGCATCGCCGATCGTATGTGACCTTCTGCCGGGAACAAGCAGACGAGTGGTGTTCAGTGACGACTCACGGTATCTCTCTTAGATACTGACGACAGCCGAATTTGAGTCTGGAGATGTCCTGGCCAGCACCTTGAGCCACGCATCATTTTGGTGCGGCACACTGCCCCAGCTAGACGTTTCATGGTATGTGTTGCCATTTCCTACGATTCCCGCATACCACTGAAGCGCAGCGATATGTCTAGGGAATTCTGCAACATTTTGCACTCCCCTTACTGGTGCAGCTTGACAACCTAATTTTCCAGCACTATAATGCCCAGTCTCACACACCACGGGTATCTCTGGTCTGCCTTCGTGATGTCGAATTGCTCCCTTGGCCAGCAAGGTCCCCTCTGATCTCTCATCCATCGGGGGGGGGGGAAATGGATTGCAATTTTGGTGAGGTGTAACTACAGTGGATTTGGAGGGTCTGGTGCACCAGCTGTGGGAGGATCTTCCTCAGGATAATATCCTATCCAACGCCTGCATACCTCCATGCCAACTGTCTCCATACTACAGGTGCTTCAACTCTATACTTAGTGCATCCTGCAAGTGTTGGTCCCCTGCATTACATTCTTGGTGTAATATATTATTTTGAAGTTTTCTGTATACATACTGCCATGTCGTGTACTTGTATCCACTTATGTGCCTCTTCTTTGTAATCAAATTTTTTTGCTAATGAGTGTAGTATAGAAACCAAATTAATGTTATACACATCATTTCTCTACAACAACCACTAAGTGTTTGTTTGTGACACTTATAAAATAATACCTCTTATTGTTAGTTTTTTTTTTTACAGAGCATCGAAATTAAAGTACTCCCACTGTATCTTCATTATCCATGTCACAGAATTCATTAAATGGCAATTATTGGCAAGATGAGTCCATTAACTTAGCTCCTTGTTTTACATGTAGGACACATGAGACAGTCAATCACAGAAGCATCACTGCAGCTACAAAATGACATAGATAAATGTCACTGATGAATTTAATGGCAGCTTTTGCGAACAGAGTGGAAGTCAGCCATAACTTTTCAGCATCACTGCTCCAATCTGGTTTGAAATGCCAATGGGTTGCATGGGGTTTTCAAAACACAACATAAAGTGATGAACTGGAAATTACTTTTTGCTATGGTGATTTATAATAATTAGCTGGCAAAAACAAATTACCTTTATGAAGTGATAGTTCAAACACTAAAATTGCTCAAGGTACCAGCATTGTCTGATGCCTTAGTCCATTTAAGGTTGGAGAAGTCCGTTTACTGCATATTTTTAACATTTATATATTTAAGGCGATCACTAAAAAAAATATCTAGGAAGTTAATAAAAAATTCTGATAATTATCATGCCTGATAATTATCACCCTTGAGGTATATTGCTTCTTGTGAATTCCATATGTTGGTAACAGTATACAGTACGGTTTATACAAAAATTGGAAACTGTCAAACATATATGTATTTTATAGGTTTGGATTATTTTGTTTGTTGATTTTTTTATTTGTAGTCTTGGAAGGAGTATAAAACATCTGTGTATATTATTCAACTATCATATTGTATAGTAACTCTGTATTAACAGTCTGTCTGTATGAACTAA
Organism: Dryococelus australis; assembly: GCA_029891345.1. Classification (NCBI taxonomy): domain Eukaryota; kingdom Metazoa; phylum Arthropoda; class Insecta; order Phasmatodea; family Phasmatidae; genus Dryococelus; species Dryococelus australis. The sequence goes on from CM056995.1 coordinate 16,417,626, forward strand.
CTGTGGTGCTCTTTCAGGCATTCGAGATTTGGTGGTACATTCATATTGAAAGATGTGAAGTCCATCAGTGATCAAGACTTGATTTACCACAAACCTCTCAACAATTTGGAGTCTCTCAATTTTGATCTAGAGAAGGTGAGGTTTTATCAGCAGCACATAGATGTGCTTCATTGTGTCAAACAAAGCTCGGCAGCCAATGTACTTGTCGTGTGTCGTGCCCTCAGAGCAAGCAGAAGCGGCCAAAGAACCGCCTGCCCATGAAGGGTGAGCTGGCGGAGAGGAGGTCTGCATACAGCATCCGCTTGTTCCTGAAGGAGTTCTGCATGGAGTTCTTGACCGGGGCCTACAACTCTCTCATGCACGCTGTCAAGGTACTCTTCATGGCTGTTAATGTTATTGATAAACTTACCGGAATATTTGTGTTTGGTTCCTATGGCAGTAACTGAAAATATAAAATAGTATATACTATATTTGATGGTCAGTTTATGAATGAAAATGTGTAAATGGAACATGGTTACTAACGCTTACTCCTGAAGACATTTTCTATGTCACCTTGCAGGACGGGCTAGCTCGTGCTAGAACTCAGGCCAATGACGAGTCGTACTACCTGTGGGCAATTAAGTTCTTCATGGAGTTCAACCGTCATTACAACTTTCAAGTGCAATATGTGAGGTAATTTCCTACGCCAAACTTACCATGTTTTATTCCAATTTTTACTGCTGGAAACAGAGGTGGCCTTATTTTCACCAACCAGTAAATATGTGGTCAACATTTTTCCATTAGTATTAAATCATAGTCAATAATTTTGCCACATTTGTAGTAAGTTGTCAGTATTTTATAACTTGGTTTTTTTTATTAGAAGTGTGTTAAAAAATCTTGATAAAATCAAGACAGTGTGTTATGTAATCTGAAAAGTACAGAGGCAATAATCAGGAAAAATTTAGGGACGAACAGATGAAATGTTACTGCACAAGATTTAGAATATTAATAAATAAATAAAAATATTTACCTTCAAATTGTTTTTAAAATATTTAAGAGCACAGGACAGTATTTTCAATTCCACCAGTGCCAAAGTTTTACAACTTAGAAAATGTATTTTACTTAATTTTTAGGAGTTGCAAACTAGGAAGTACAGTAAGAGAGTTTTGTGTGTTGTTCCAGTGAGACGATGCATGTGCGGACATTCCACTACGTTCAGACACAGCTGGACAACTGCTACGAAATGATGGTCACAGACAAGAAGAAGCTGCAGCTGTGGTCCAAGCGCATGCATCTGGCTCTCAAGGCATACCAGGCAAGTCCAGAGATGCTCAGTTTATGCTTTTATTTTATATACATTGTTTACCTAAATATAGTATGGTCGCAATAGGCCACTAATCACTTTTTTAAAAAGGAGGATAGGAAATGCAAGTACTCGCAGGTTGGTAGTTGGGGTTACGTACACGTGTACAGTTGGAACACGTTGATTATTCCGCAAGTGCGATAGTTCAATCATTACAGTCTGTGATTGTGGCATTCCCCCTAGGCTTACTGTGATTCCAAGCGCCGCCATTTACGCCTGCTATACGTGGAAGGACTATTGCCTGAGCTGATGCGTTCACGTTCCACCTCGTGGCTAGCAGTTCACCTGCCTTGATGCTCCCGCATTAAAGTGAATGAACCCACTCCCTCAACAAAAGTTGAGTTGACCAGGCAGGTAGTGAAGGCGTGTGTGAGACACGTAAGGTTGATTACCTCCTCTATCTAGCCATCTCGGCTATTCAGCAGTTGTTTGTAGACTCGTGTAGTGCTCTCGCTTACTTCCTGAACTCTGGTATACGCTAGCTGCCTAGCTTATGTTTTCACACCATTAGTTTCCTACCTTTGAACCACGAATCTTCAGATTATTTTGGGTACCTCAAAGCGCTCCAGTTGTTTTGTTTATGGCATACATGCATTACGGATTTGTAGTGACCATAGTTTCCAGGGATGGCATATCAACAGTTTACACGGACACCATTTTCCTGTGATCTTCTAGTACCTGCAGTTCATTAGAGTGACCATAGTGTCGCTAGTGTTGATAGCGCAGAAAATCTTGTGCATAGTGCACACACCAGGATTCTGCGATGTCTATTGGGGGGGGGGGGGGGTTGTATGTGCGTGTGTGCGTTTTTTTTTTTTTTTTTTTTTTTTTTTTGCGAATTAGTGTTTGAGTGGCATGTGCTATGTTCCTGGCAAATAAAATTTACTTATAAATTATTATTAGTTATAGGCCGATACCAAATTTTGCAGAGACCAACGATACGGATTCTCAGTTGCCGATGCCGCTAATTACAGCCATGCCGATACCAGTTTTTATTACTTAAATTTAATGTGTTCATTTTTGTGAACACTTAAGCACTTTGTATTAGGTGTCTATAGCATAGAAATGAAATACAGCACTAATTTTAATAATAAATGATAAGATAGACAATTTAACTGGGTAAATAAGTGACTTAACAGTCAAGTAATAACTTTTACCAGACAATACGGCATTCATTACAGACTGAGTTCATTAAAGACAACTTTCAAAACTTCAGGCAATCTGATGCAGACTTGGATTTTAGATCTGAGAAATACCAAACATAACCTCAACATGCATGTTTGTTTAAACCAACAGCCTTAAGATGTCATTAAAAAGAACATTGAAATCAATTTAATATTAAATATTTTTCTTGAAATTGAGCAAACTTTTTTTTATTAACATTTTTGCTTAGTATTCCGTTGTCGGCTGAGCCATTCTCAATCCCTTGGTTAAAATGACAAAAACTGATTTATTTATTTCTGCCAATTATTACTTGCCGAGTCTTATTCTGATTTTTAACATATTAACCAAAACTGCAGCTGACAGTTTCCAATAAGAACTACGCCCATCAAAATCTAGTGTATTTGCTTTCACTTTCCATTTTCAGTAACAATACCACAGATTGTTGAGTAGTGTCGTAGAGTGTGTGATTCGTTTTCATTGTCGCGAACCTATGAGTGAAGTAAACGCGTAAGAAGAATATGCATACAGGGGTTGCTTTCTCATTGTCACCAATCTACGATTGCAGTAAAAACCTAAGACAAAAATAGAACACAAAAAACTTCTGCGGCATGTAATCCCATCAGTTTTCAATTATCCGCGTTGTTTTGCATTCGCATAGTGTCTAAAAACTAGTGATGCTCACAATCTATGACGAATGTACCAACAGGAAATATGGTAAAATGTAAACAATGGGAACAAATAATCGAGAAACAATTGTCCTGAATATATTTTGGGTTTCGGGCAGGCTATCTAATTGATGGATGCAGTAAATTAATGCTTTACGAGATGCAGCATGCCGGGTTATTTATCATGGTGTTGAATAAATTAGTGCTACTAATCGCTGAATAATAATCGGCAAATAATGTTAAGGTGCCGTCGATGCCGATGCCCGTGGTATCGGCCGGTTTATCTGCATCGGTCAATCCCTAATTATTATTTTATTGTACATATAAGAATTTGGTGGGGACAATGTTTGTTTCTGTTATAAACAGTCGAAGAACTGAATATATAACTCCCGTTTTCGGTTCCGGTTCTTAAGGCTAGCAACCTGTGGGACCAACAACCGGAACCGACTCATCTGTAGTATCTGTCTATGGGTACCACCCTTTGAGTATTTGTATTTCTTCCTTCTGTCACTGCTGCTCTGCAGATTGTCATCGCTGCAAGTATCCTCATGGAGAAAACTGTAGTTAGAAATGATTGAGCATAAACTACAGTACATAAAACTGTTATGTGTAATTTGTTGTGTACTTATGTACTGTATCTATGAATATAAGACAACCTGGAAAGTAAGATGACTCCCACATGTTAATTTTTTTGTCTCCAGAAAAAAAAAAGTTATTTCTTCACAGAACATTTGTTTAGATAATTCAGCAGGACTTTTTGATCTGGGCATCGACGAAGCCAAATACTTTGCAGTTAATAATATACAGTGTATACTACTACTAAAATGTTTTAAAATGTGAGGAAGTTGCAGTCTGTTAATGTTTTTAAATTTTTGTGAAGCCGCTTGTATCATAATGAAATGTAGTATGTCTAGCCAAAAACATAGACCATCACTTATTACTGCTCAAGCAATAATATTGATGTCAAAATTTTTTGTATTTGAAAATATGACCCTCAAAAATTTTAGTATGCGAAAATAGCATGGCCCTCAATTTTTGAGCGGCACAAAATTTTACAGAGTGGATTATGTACATATTTAATCGCCTCTGGCATGACAGTGAAATGAAATTATGTATCAAGAATGGAATGATGCCCCAGAAGCATAAATACTGTGAAAGTCAGTTGTAACGATAGTTTATATAGGTGCAAAAAAAACTGTTGCTATAGCGGACTTTCGTTATAAAAAAAATTCCTCATTTACAAATTTTTTTTATTTGTGCTGTATATTAAGTTTAATGGCGCAACCCATAAAAGTAGAAAGACATTATATAACTCCTTAAAATTAAATTTACATGCATAAAATTCAATCACTAGTGGAGAACAGATGTGATGCACGTAATGTAGGCAACGCACAGTACGTGCACCTGTCTCCACACGCAAGGTCAGCCAAGGTAATGGCACTTGGCGGCGGCTGTGGGCGGGAACATTGAGACATACGGGCGACGTGTGCACGCAAAGTTGTTATGTACAACTGTCACTTGGCACATTTTTTTGTTAAAATTTAGTGAAGAAATTTTATTACAATATTAACAGTTAACAAAAAAAAACCTTCTGTTAGTGTCTATAAAAATGCAGATTGATTCACGAGATAAACATTAATTAGCAAAATGTGCAATAGTTTAGCACCAAAATACACTTTTAAGAAAACTCTCACAATCACTCATTCTTGAAATAAGGATCAACGTTTGTTCACTTTTAACAGCTTGCCCTTATGACAAACGACAGGACCTCTTGGAAAGCTAGCAACTCCCCAAATGTATACGCGGTATTTGCAGGTGTGCAAGGCAGTTCCGGTACTCATCTTATACTGTATGACAATATAAAAATATTTGGCAATCTTATTAAAATGGCCCAACAGGTTGCTACTCTAATTTACGTGACGTTAATATTAGTATAAAAACAATAACATATGTTCTGAATGTCACAAAACAAAAATGTCCACAAATGCATATTCCGTACCATGAAATGTTAACTTTCATAAATAATGTCACCCAAACAATTGCCTTAGGCCATTCACGGTAAAGTGAGCACTTGTTGATGCTGTTTCATCAGACATAATAACCAGTAAATACATTTCATTGTGGCCTCGGACTTTTGGTTTTGGGTATGGTGAATGTATACACTGTGTTTATTACTCACATGGCAGGGTTTACATTAACAAGTGGTGGAAGGATATAAATTGGCTGAAAGAAACAAAAAGTAACTAGGGCTTCAAAAGCGCTCACTTTACCGTGAACGGCCTATACGTGTAGTACCACGTACAGGCTGCATGGAACTGTTTTTAAAGCCGGAGGTTTGTTGACGTACGGGAACAACTGATTATCAACTACACGCTCCCGTGAAGAGATTGCACTTGCAGGCATCCTTCATCAACAGCACAATATTGTGATGTGCGTGACTAAAGGGATAAAGTGCGTGGATAGACCCTACCCCCCTTTCGCTCTCTCTCTCTCTCTCGCGCTCTTCCCGCTTCACAGATAAAACAAACGCGAGGCCGAGTGTTCCAATTCGTTTCTGGTTTTTTTTTTTTTTTTTTTTTTTTTTTAATTTGTCTGGCATTTTGTAAGGTTTAGTCGAAACAATACTACGTTTAACTGCCTAGCGTGCAATGTTGTATTATTTCGGTGTTATCATGATTTCAAAAATAAAATCTGATATGGCGGCGATTTGGTAATTTGTCAAGTTGTCAAAACGCAAATGACAAAAATACGTTGTAGATTTTGTAGACAAACAGGTCACGTGAGCATTGTAACGCGGCTTCGTTATAATGGAAAAGGAACGAGCGAGTTATTACGCAAAATTTAAATTGACGGTTGTGGAATATGCACGCGAACATGGAAAAAGGGCGGTTGGCCGGACGATAAAAATGTACGGTGCCGGTGCGGGGGTGAAATATACGCTGTAAAAAAAGTGCTTTGCGAGGCAAAATGTGTAAATACCCGGAACTGGAGTAATAGCTGTTTAATCACGTGCATACCACCAGGAATAATGGAATTTCCCATTATCACATAAATACTTGCGTTTGAAGTCAGGGAAATTGCAACTAACAAAAACATTCCCGTAACATAATTTAATCCGGACGTTCGCCGGCGATCAGATCACCCAATTCTTAGCTGTTCGGTGCAATAATAGCACGTATAAATAATTTGCTTATACTCTTAGAGGTATATTCCTTGACGACGCAGTTCAGGACCTGAGATGTCATTTTATTATGGCCAGAAACGTTTTTACAATCTATCCATCTCCCCCCCCCCCTCAAAAAAAGGTCTCGTGTATTATTCTCACGTGAAAAAATACGGTAATTTCCAATGATTGATTCAAAGAAGTTTTAAGTAAAAACACTAATCCGAAGGGAAATTTACATTCTATTTTATTTTAGGGACAGATATTCACGTTGCATTTCACCATTAGCTTTGCCCGATATTGAAACTTTGCGTTTACACAAGTACACAGTGGCGAGCCCACAAGCAGCACAGATCATTACGCAGTCGAATGCCAGTGCCAGACTAAACAGCACAGCACAGCGTTGCGTCAGCCACGCGGCCACGACAGGCGTGCTGTGCGGCGTTGCCAAGTCTGCGCGCGGCCAGTTGGCGGCAGCAATGTTGCCACGCACGGAAACCAAAACTATTCTTAATTTTTTTTTAAGCAGTCATTTCTTCTTGCATCGTTTTTGTGGGAAACTGCTGAGTGTGGCCATTTAAGCTGTAGCTATAGCGAAAATAAGCCTACACTGAGTTCGTTATTGCGTACTTCTTTTCCCCACTGAGTACGTGGGTAATTGAAGGTGCCGATAAAAGTTATCGTTATAGCGGACTTTTTGTTATAAAGCGTACTCGTTACATCGGACTTTCACTGTAACGTCTAATCGCTGAAAAAAAAGCTTGACAAATCCGAGCAATTGCTTAATTCATTTTCAGTTGCTTCTCATGAAAAAATCAGAAAATAAATAAATGTGTGTGTGTGCGTGCGTGTGTGTGTGCGTGTGCGCGCGCGCGCGCGTGTGTGTGTGCGTGTGTGTTTGTTTAATATCCAGACTTATGTATAAAATCATATCTCAGATATATAAACACATTTCGTCAACAGAAATAAATCTCGAGTGCTTTACTTTTTATTAACCGGTAATCAGTTTTAGAAGGGCATTTTACTGTAATTTTCAGAGTGCATTAATCCATTTTCATTGTCTTTTTGAGTGAAAACAAGATGTGTTAATTCAATGCTACCTAAATTTAACACAATGTGTTTCAAACCTGATTTGTTTTGAGCCTGTACAAGAACTGAAAATGGCTTTGAGAAGGACGTGATATATACTTTTTGGACAACTACATCTTCCCCTGGAGCAACGGAAATTGTCTGCTCCGACATTGGACATCTGACTTTCTTCCCTCCTTCGAACATTGGACTTTTTTCCCTCCCTTCGAACACCGGGCTTTCCTCCCCTCCCCCTTTCGAACCACTGACTATCTTTCCCTCCTCCTTTCGAATAACCGCCTTTCTTTCCCTTCCCCTTTCGAACGTCTGACTTTCTTTCCACCCCCCTTTGGAACATCAGACATTCTTTTCATCCCCTTTCGAACCTTGGACTTTTTGTCCCCTCGAATGTCTGACCTTTCTCTCCCCTCATACATCAGACTTTTTTCCTCGAATGTGGGACCTTTTCTCTCAAACATTACTCGGACAGTGTACACCTTTACTCGGAAGTTGGACACCATTACTTAGACGCTGCACACCATTACTCGGACATTGGACACCATTACTTAGACGCTGCACACCATTACTCGGACATTGGACACCATTATTCGAACTTTGGACACCATTACTCAGGTGGTGTACACCATTACTTGAACTCCTAAATAAGGCTCATTTACAGGAATATAGGGCTACTACAAAACTGCAGCTGTTCAAAAATGAGACCACCTCACATACAGTACTCAAAAATAAGTTGACCACTCATTTTTACAAACAATAAGAAATATTTTTCAAAAAATTTAATTTTAGGCTACTATATTTTTGCAGGCTCTTTTATGTAGGCATGTAAACATAGATTTGCCAGTCCACTGATACAAAAAAAAAAAAAAAACAAGATTTTATTAAACCTATTTTTGGTGTGTAATATTCTGACATCTAATATCAGCTATATATGTCAGACTGTGCTTTTGAGGAAGGAATGTAAGGAATATTACAGCCTAGCAGTGCGAGAGCATTCCTGGTTACATTAGGTGCACCTAACAAGTTGGAAATATTTTTAAAAAGTTTGCATGTTCTGAGAGGTGAACGAACACTCTTCATTAAAACGTAAAGACTCAACCAAGAAACACTTGAATATTCTGCTATTTTATTTAGTAATTCAGATTGTGGTATCTTGTTATGTATACCATTTTTACTATGATGCCACTGTTAGTAAACGTTCACAAATTTACCATATCTACATCACTAAGGGCTTTTATCAATAACCTTTTTTTTTAACTGTTGTTTTATGACACTCTAATTAATACATTTTTATGAATGCTTATAAATATTTTCAGAAGGTATAAAGATGAAAAGATTATTTAAATGGAAATACTGTACAGAAGAGAAAATAGTAAACACCAGTTTTCAGGTTTCAAAATACTGCTTTTTGCCATTTCAAAACAGAAAAAAGTTTCCTGTTCTTACTCATAGATAATATAATCATTGTTAATGTAGAATTTCTGGACCTTGTTATTGGTCTTGTGAAAAAATTTTCTTTACATTAACATATTTTCAGTAGTTTGATCACGGATGGAACTTTCCCTCATGTTACACAAACAGAATAAGTTTCCGCTATGCCTCTTATACAAGTGGCACACAAATTTTTATGTCTCAAAAATTGTGTTAAATGTGTGGCTTGCTTTTGAAGCAATGCAGATCTCAATTAGGGCTCTTGTTACAGGAGCTGTTAATGACGCTGATGGCGATGGACAAGTCTCCAGATGAAGGTGTTCGTAGTTCATCAAAAGTGATCAAGAACAACGTGTTCTACGTCATAGAGTACCGGGAACTGATACTCACGTTGTTGCTCAACTTCGATGAGGTGAAGATGTCAAGGTGAAGGGTTTATGCAGCTGAATGTATACTCTTTCTGTTATTTCACGAAGTTCCTTATTAATATTCTCGAAACCAGCGGTGTGTGAGTACACGTTTTTGAATTTAGCCTCACATTTCAAAACATTTTAAAAGTCATTCTGCTAAATATGTAAAATTTAGATGAATTGCAAACACCAGAGATGGTGCCAGTGTGCCAGCACAGAAAATTCGTATTGATGATTGATTCCAAATTCCATAAATATAGCATACTATTATTGTTGTTGCAAATTATTTGACTATGTGCAGAACTTTTGGGTATCTGCAAACATAGGCCTAGTTAAGAATTTTTTTTTTTTAGCCAAAAAAAAAAAAAACACTTTTAAACAGATTTTTGTTAAATTATTTGTTATTAGATCTTAACCAAAATTATTATCTTTGGAATTAAATAAAAGCAAATGCTAAAGTATGACTCAATGGTGATGTTGTATAGCATTACTTCTTAAACTGATACCAAGTATGCTTACAGTGAAACCTCTGAAAAAGTAGCAGTCTGTTATTACCAGGGTTTAGTTATCTGTGTTGGAACAAGTCTAAGTTTAATGCAGTGACTCAAATCAGATAAATAATTTGAAGATTTGAATGTTACTGCATTTGGTCCTTTCCATTTTAAGGATTTTAGTGCAGTGTATATGTAGTTAGTAATTGGTATTATTTTATAAATGTAGTTTATTTTAGTCAATTCACACAATTTTCAATGAAGCATTTTTTCCTTGCGTCAATGTTTTCTAATTTTTTCCGTGGGAATGTACTGAACCGGAAGACGTGTTACAATGTAAGCTGTCCCTCTCTGATAGCTTCCAGTTACATTGTTTGGTGAATATTAATTAGTACCACTGCGTCATGTTTGCATGGAAGTTGTGGTCGCCATTGTCTGAATATTGTTTCCATCTCTAACGGGAAGTTATGGTATTTGCTTTTTGAAAAATAAAATTTATAATGTATGACATTTTAGCATGACAAGACAAGTATGATTATGAATACAGTAAAACTCTCTTAAGACGTTTTTCAAAGGACTGAATGCCAAAAACTTCTCAGGAAAAGTTGTTAGGGGGGAAAAGAGATTTTAAATTTTAAAAGATTTGCAGAATCTACAAAAAAAAATTAATACCGAAGTTACTTACAATATAAGCATTTCTCACAGGCCCTTTTAATTTAAACATCACACTTAGGTACATCTAGGCTATTGTGTTTTAATTACTGCACTATAACTGTAACTGTATACACAAAAATCTTATTTGAAGAAGCTTAACTGCACTTATATGCGAAACTATAGTTGTGTGCGGGAATGGAATTTTTCCATTAGGAATATTTCGGGCGAGAAACTTATTTTTCCCATGGGAAAAATCGAGACAAATATCTTAATTAATCCTCTGGGTTTGGAGCACTTCTTAAATATACTTGCTTCAATTATGATTTAATAGGAAAATCTCGTATAATAAATAAATTTGAGTTACAACATGATAAAACATGTAGGCCTAACTTTAAATTTGTTGAAAAACATTTCGTTGGTGTTTTCAGTTCGGAATTTTCTTTATAATTTCATAACGTCTGATATAGAACTTTCACATTTTTCATGCCATTTTTGGTAGTAAAATGTGTGTACTTGACACAAATTTATTAAAATTAACTTTCAGTGGAAGTCTGTAAACATGCACGCTTCGAATCACGTACTAGGGTAATCACATCACAACCAAGTCACATTGCATCAGCAAGGTTATGGATGCAACATACCGCATCTGTATGCTAACAAAGCTAATTCCACTATCGATAACAAAAAGTAGTTGAGTAAACCAGTATCTTTTTCACATAGCAAATTTGCTGCGTTTGGAGTTTGGCAACGTCTGGGCGACGAGATGGCGACGCGTGATGAGTAACACCGACTGCTCCTGTGTTTCACTATATATCTTTTCCACCGCACGTCCGTACAAGCATAGACTACCATCCCGTCCTGAGGGGTGTAGTGTACGGAACTGAGACCAGGTACGGGATCGCCAACGCCAGGTTTTAGAGCCAGAAATCAGCGGCCTGGAACCTGCAGTACCATGTGAGCCGGCACGGTACGACGTACTTGAAACTCGAAGACTGCAGCACCAACTTCGCTCAGCAGCCAACCCAACTTTACAAACCAGCCAAAGAACATAAGAGTAAGCGAGGTAAAACCAACACCTCCCATCAACTACCGATACGCCGTCCCTCCAGGGGGAACAAGGTGGTAATCGACGACTTCCTCGCCAACTTGTAAACCGACATGTCCCATCAACTACCGATACGCCGTCCCTCCAGGGGGAACAAGGTGGTAATCGACGACTTCGCGCCAACTTGTAAACCGACATGTCCCATCAACTACCGATACGCCGTCCCTCCAGGGGGAACAAGGTGGTAATCGACGACTTCGCGCCAACTTGTAAACCAACACCTCCCATCAACTACCGATACGCCATCCCTCCAGGGGGAACAAGGTGGTAATCGACGACTTCGCGCCAACTTGTAAACCAACACCTCCCATCAACTACCGATACGCCGTCCCTCCAGGGGGAACAAGGTGGTAATCGACGACTTCGCGCCAACTTGTAAACCAACACCTCCCATCAACTACCGATACGCCGTCCCTCCAGGGGGAACAAGGTGGTAATCGACGACTTCGCGCCAACTTGTAAACCAACACCTCCCATCAACTACCGATACGCCGTCCCTCCAGGGGGAACAAGGTGGTAATCGACGACTTCGCGCCAACTTGTAAACCAACACCTCCTATCAACTACCGATACGCCATCCCTCCAGGGGGAACAAGGTGGTAATCGACGACTTCACGCCAACTTGTAAACCAACACCTCCCATCAACTACCGATACGCCGTCCCTCCAGGGGGAACAAGGTGGTAATCGACGACTTCGCGCCAACTTGTAAACCAACACCTCCCATCAACTACCGATACGCCGTCCCTCCAGGGGGAACAAGGTGGTAATCGACGACTTCGCGCCAACTTGTAAACCAACACCTCCCATCAACTACCGATACGCCGTCCCTCCAGGGGGAACAAGGTGGTAATCGACGACTTCGCGCCAACTTGTAAACCAACACCTCCCATCAACTACCGATACGCCGTCCCTCCAGGGGGAACAAGGTGGTAATCGACGACTTCGCGCCAACTTATAAACCGACATGTCCCATCAACTACCGATACGCCGTCCCTCCAGGGGGAACAAGGTGGTAACCGACGACTTCGCGCCAACTTGTAAACAGACATGTCCCATCAAAATATCTAGTCATAAACGTTGCTAAAGGTCTGAAAATCCTGATATAGTGCACTTGGTCTAGCGCAGTACAGCCACGACGACTGTGCCAAGCAGTCAGTAACCGGGCACGCATCACAATATTAAAAATATTTTAAATAATAACATTTTAAATAGTACATTTATTAAAAATAACATGTGATTCCTAACCCTATCTTTTTACTAAAACAACTGCCAATACAAACATTGGGCATGTGCCAAAGAACAATAGCCAGAGGCTCGTCCGCCTACATCACATTTTCCCCCCCACTAGTTCTAAACCTTTTCCAAATGTTTTAATGCATGCCTGTGTAACTGTGAAAAATGTCTGTCGAATAATTAATAGTAACATATGACACCAAACCCCCTTAAGACTATAGAATTTGTTAGCTTTCTACAGATTTTACGCCTGAAAAAATACGAATTATTTTCGCTAGCGCCGGGAAGTAAAGTGAACAGCCAGAGTATTGGATCAGCTTGCAGCTTGTGTAGGTTTCACAAGAGGGCCGTCATAATATTGGGGCACTGGCACTCAGTAGAACAGCGATGCTGGATCAATATGAGTGCGAGCAGATGATTGGTTGAACACAAATGGTACTTTCAGCGGCGTGCGGTTTAGGTTTCGTCAAAACTTCTTTGGAACCTGTGCATCATGCTGCTCAGGTTTCGTTATCGCTAACCGTTTATAAATTTTTTATGATGTCTTTTCGTATAATGCGTATCGGAAAATTATATTATTTAATTTTTTTTTTTATAAATGTCCATTAGTTTTTGAATGTTATATGCAGGTTAGCTTTCTTGAACAAAAACCTTTTAAGTTGGATTTTTTAACATAGAGCTAAACGAAAGAGATCTAGGGAATTAAAAACATTATCCTATTAGGCGGAAAAACCTACTATGCAGGAACGTCTTAAGCGAGTTTTACTGTAATACCTGTTTTAGCAAGTTAATACTATGTGACAAATATGTAATTAATTTTTTTTTTCAAATTCTGTTTCCTTTTTTTTTTTTGTGCATCGAGACACTTGCAACTCTGTATAAATGTGTATGGTGTTTTGTCATCTATCCAGTAGTCGTAAGACTTTCCCTGTTTTTTTTAATTTTCGTACTTTAAATTTACACACTGCATAATTTGTGTGGTTCTTTGCCACAGATAGTGATGATACCTCACATTGCTGCATTTTATGTCTGTAAGTTAGCATTTTCGTCTTACCTAGACATGGTTAATATCAAAATCAAAATGGTTGTACGTTTGCCATGACAAAAAACATAGTCACATTAACCAACATCTGCAGACCAAATATCTGCTGCCACCATAAAATTTGCGTAAATTTTTAAACACTGCCAACGGAATATTTACATGTCAATAGTTATTTGCACAGTTCACATTAGAAAGAAAGAAAGAAAGAAAGAAAGGGGGGGAAAAAATAGATAGCTCACTGAAAATTCCTGTGCTAAATTGGAAATGTGTAGTTACATTTATATGTGATGTGTGTTCATTTCAGAAAATAATCTCTAGATATTTATTAGTTGAACTCATAGAGGTTAAAAATAGAAAATATTTTATTCCGTGATTTCAGCCAGAATTGGTAGAATCTAAGAATCTTTAATTAAATTGCTCCATCACTAATAGTGTGAGCAAAATATCATTGGCATAGCATACATTTGTAACTATAAAAAATTTTTTTCAAACAAGAAAAAATTTTTAACTCGGGGGATAAATTTTTTCCAGGTATATGTTCAGAAAATTATGTTCTCTTTTAAATGTTATATTTTTACATTACTGTTTTCGAAGGAAGTCTTTAAAAATTTATAGTGTTAAAATAAAGTACATGTATTTCAAAACTGTTAAATTCACAGTCATTTTCGAATGTAGTGAGCATTTTTGTACAGCATTTTACTTGTATGTTCTCTAGGCTGTATCTGAAAGATCTGATTGAAACAGCACACATTTTCTTGAAGATGCTGGAGCAGTTTTGTTCTAGAGGTCATGTGATGGTACAGAAACCAGTCACACAGCGGAAGAAAAAAAGGAAACGTGAGTTTTCTACTGCTAAAATTTCAATGCATGGTTGCATGTTACATTGCTCTGAGATAGTACAACAGCATTCTAGACCAAAAATTTACATATTTGACTTTGGAAAATTACAGTGTTATATAATATAAATTATATTTGGAGCTTCCTTGGTTTGGCACGACGACCATAATTGCTAATGGCTTGTGTTTAACTTTAAAGCACTCTTATTAATGGTACTAAATAGTATGTCACTTATTTCCTCAGGTAGTAAAATGCTACCATACTTCACTTGCATGTTTTATAGAACTCAGAATGAATGCAAAATAACTATATTTAGAGCTGACTGTTATAAATCTAATTAAATAATTCTTATTAATATATGATAGAAACACCTCTGAAAATACTGTCTGAGCTGGAAAATAAAAAATTAGCTATTAGAAAAATCCTGATTTTGGTATAGGACCAAATTATAATTAACACCAACACATTTTTCAAAACAAATGGTATTTTTAATTCATCACACTTGAAACTAAACTTAAAATAAAAGTGTAGTAGTATATAAGTTAATTTGCATTATTTGCTTTGATATTAAATAATTAATATAATGTCAAATTGAAAAGCTATGATGTTAGGTATCATTATTTTTAACACATCATGATAACATATGTAATCCATACATTCTTTTTAATGAATTATTAACCAGTGTCGTATGTTTATTTCATTGCTCACAGCATTTCACCTCGCAAAAAAAAATTAAACACAAGATATTTATCATACACGCCTAGAGTATCACAGATAAAGAAATTTTCTGATTATAGTGAAATACTGAAAGAATCTGCAATACATTTTAAACCGCATTTATTGTCAGATTTTAGATTGCCATGCCACTAGTAATAGCAGTGTGTACTTTAGTTCCTTTTTTTTTCGCAGAATTCGTATTTATCTGACACAGTCCACACACCACTGCCAGAATTGATGTACTTGTTCAGAGTTAAATCTCTGAGAATCTTAAATATTCCAACTTACCATCATTTATACAATCTGATACCAAATACAAGTGTTACCTACCAGAGTAGACATGTTACTGACATGGCGGATCCAACCATGCTCCACCTGTCGTCATTACAACCGCCACAAAGCACAGACCAAATTTTTCTGTCTGAACAGTAATTGTAGGTTTGTAGTTAAAAACAAAACAACGATATATTTTTTTTTAGCTCCATCAGCATTTTGGTGAGAATTTAATAGGAGGTCATGTAGCACAGTTCACAGATTTGAATGTCAGTGATGCACGAATGAAGGTTCTGGTGTGTGGTTGGTGCAGAGAAAGCTGTCGAGCCAGAGGCTCAGCCTGTGGCGGAGGACGTGTGGAATGACCTGGCTCCTGAAGTGTCGGCCGTCCTGCAAGGAGGTGCGGAGCCGAGTGTTGAAGTCGTGCCCTTTGATGCCACCTCAGGCAGAGATGGTGACGATCAGAAGTAGGTTCGAGTGACACATTAGCAGTTTTATCAGCCTGTAATAGGCCCACGTCCACCTAAGCGGCATAAGGAACCTATCATATTTCTGCGTGTATAGGCCACACATTTTTACAAAAAAATGACTACTAAAAGTGGGGTGCAGCTTATATATATATGAGATATTGGCATTAAAAATATTTTTACTCCCAAAACATGTTTAGAAATTTGTCAACATACAGTACATTTGAATGTTTTAACTTAGTTTCTAAGGAAGGAGGGGAAGGGAAGAAGAAGAAGAGAGGGAGAGAAAAGAAAAAACTTCCCACTCGTGCAATTATTTGTTCACTTGCGTTCATAAACAAAATAACCTTCATCCCACACGTCTAAAATGTCCGTACATGAAAAAATAATTTCTCTACTGTACAACAGAAAAATATCTTACATAGTTCGCACGCCTGCTGCCACGCTACAAGTGCACATTGATAAGATGCCATTTTGTGTAACATGTTGCAGTGGTTTTTGCTTTCTCAAGTCACGTTACCTTCTGTGGAATAGTATTTGCACGATGAATATTCGTAAACATTGTAACATATTAAAAATTTTCTGTCACAAATGTTTTGTAGGGGAAAAATTAAGTCGGAATTTATTTCGTTTGTATGGAATCGCAACTAAACAATATGTACAGGAATGCAAAAATTCAGTCCGGCCTATACTTGAAATAAATATTAATTACCCTTAATTTATCATCAAAAACTTCTGGTGTGGCCTATACATGCACGCAGCCTATACAAGCCAAAATATGATATTCTGTAAATTTAGTTTGTTCAAAGATACTTGCTGCGAGCATCTTTATGGTAACGGCAGTTGAAACAGTTACTCCTGACTGTCTATGTGATATTCTGTAAGGTATTTTTTTATGGTGCTCTTCATGGTGTTAATAGGTTTGGCAATGCTGCAAGCTCTGTTCTGAAATAAACATACTGCTCACTAAAGTATATATTTTTTTGGTTATTACAGAATGTCTTGTTATGTATGTATTATGTGACACGTGGTGCTTTTACGCATCTAGAATGCACACTCGACTTAGCCCCATCTTGGACGCAAAGCTCAACCCTTTGGGGCAAGTGATTTCCAAACATTACGGAAGAGGCTGGACATGTGGCTACGAGATACGCTGGCGCAATGCTTTAAGCTATTACAGACATGTCAGGCCAGCTTGTACTGTTCACTGAGATTCTCCAAGCACACATCTCATCAACACGCTCCGAAGTGAGATTGTACTGCCAGACCGAGACACCGCTCCCTCTAACCAAGGCCACATAGTTCTACACTGCGCTGAGGGAGGGCAGCACACATTTTACTTGCACCCTGCAGCCGAAGATAAGGGTTGAAACCCGCCGCATCAGTGATAACACTGTCCAGCAGATGACAACCGCTGAACTCAAGGGAAGGAGCTTTTCTCCTTCCTCACCCATTGGCTACTCCAATCCAGAGAAACATTAGTACAAAAGGGCTGGCATAGCCAGCAAAAGACAGTCTCTGCTGCCCCACCGCTCACGATTGGGTCAAAGGAAGCCACCGGCGGTTCACGGTCTTCTGGTACGCCCTGTTACAAAGTACGCCTTCTGACTGTACTTGTTATTAAGCGCTAGGGGGGTTTATAACTGAAAATAGTGATGTGAGCTGTAGCCAGAGGTAGAGCTAATGGGTAGATTGACGTAAGACTATCTGGAATAAAGCCGGGTTATTATTGTGTTCATGGAACATTACAATTACAAGAAGCTATATATTATCGGTGGAGCACTTTGTATATAATTATGATAACCTAATGAGAGCCTGAAAGTAACTGGACTTGTCCCTCCTTGCGTTGAGTTCTGAGGCTGTTGTACATGTTGCGAGGTTACGATGAATGGCACAACATTCTCCTGGGGTCCTCCATTCTGGTCGGAGTCACTATGGAGAAAGATGCCGCCTGCCACTCAGTAACGCTAGATATTCGTGTCGCATGTTGCAATCTGCCCTGCTTCCAGGTTGGTATTGGGGGTTCTCGCTTACCAGAGTTTGGCGAGGCACGCCCCATTTGCAGCAACCACCTTCCTGGTTTCTACTTTGATAGGTGGGCTGAGGTGACAATGATATTGAAGGTGTGTTCACGCCAACATAAAAGTCCGCAGATTCCACCGCTCTCCAAAGGCTGGAATCAGGTACCAGTTGAAGACAGCACCTCCAGAAGCCACTTCTCGTGCTGTAGACCTCTCTGCTTCTGGTATATTGGACCTTCAGCAGCTCTGAAGATGTCTGCTCCGTCCTTACCACCCCCTTGTATCGACCCCAATTGGTAACGGTCTCAACAGTATCCTTCAGGACCCTGCCTCACCGGATGGTGATGGCAATAGTTAACACTGCCCTTCTAGTAATTTAACCATCTTTAAGTTCCCTCAGAACACCAGGCAGATACTTAGGTTTGAGTCGTTAATTATTTACCTAGCAGATATTATCGCCTTTATTTCCCATCAGCTTAGAACTAGGTCACCTTCACCTGGTTTTACGAAGTTCAGAACTTGCATGTCAAATTGGATTAGTGGAGGAGGTAGTACAGGGCCACCATGTTATATACTCAAATCAATATAACACGTGATTTCCAGACTGTTCTCTGCGTGCTAATTTATTGATTGTCACAGTGTCGCTCCTACGTAAATGCAGCCCACCAAACTGACAGACCATGTGCACATTAGATGCCACACACACATTAGATGGCCACCAGGTGGATCTGCCAATCAGGTTATTCCATACTCTGCCACCACTCTGTGGGGCCAGAGGGAAGCTGGAATCAAATTGACTAGTTGTCCCCCTGTGGATACCACACCTAAGTACATATCCTGTTGTGCAGTTTGAACCATATCAAATGCTCTGTCCACCCCTCTTTGCAGGGCTAGACGAAAGGACCAAGAAGTACAATTCTCACCTGTCTGATTGTGATTACCTAGAAGTACACGCTAGGGAATTGAGTCTTCGGCTTGCCCTTTGTGAAGCTGTATTTGGCTCCTATCACCTATGCCATGCTCTCGGAAGGGAGGTATACAGAGAAAGTTGAGAAAGGCAGCTTACCCATCCCCTCTACTGCACTTTGCTGCACTTTACCCAAGCGAGGCAGAGTTTACACTGCCTGCACCACTGAGAGGCCTCACCTTGGAACCGCAGACACCCCTCTTCCAGCCTCTAATTAAGATCAATGGCACCTCTCACGCTGTTGTTCAGGTATTCCGAAGAGGCGAAGAACCACCTTTAGGGATCGCGAACCCATGGTTCGGCAGTCACCTAACCTACAATCAACAGGTTTCCACCAGCGACAAGCCAAGCAAGAATACTGGGGGACAACCATAGCGGCCACCAACCCTCTCTTCAACTGGGAAAGAGTCTCCAGCGGAGGCACCAACACCAACAGAACATCTTGCTACCAGGTAAAGCAGTGAAAAAGGGTCAGCCCATGACAGTGTGCGTTGACTTTGTGCCGCTCCGACAGGCCACCCAACCTGTCTTGTACACTGGCTGTGCGCCAGTCAAACATTAAGGCGTTCCCATATACATTGTGATTCTGCCATCGAGGAAAATAAAAATCTTAAGAGTGACCACGGCCCACACCTTCTGTGTCAGCCGTAGCCTCACGCAGGTTTTTGTGTTGTTCATTCTCTGGCGTCGTGTGTCCTCTGAATTTGACGCTACCCATCAAAGAAAATTAGTACTTTGATGTCTTGGTCAAAGGATTTTCTATTCTCCCCACTTGAAGCTTAGCTACTTCATTATAACTGGGTGTGCGTCATATGTTAATGTGGTAAATGTTTAATTATAAATTGTATTTTGTGTTAATACATTTTTGAATAAAGTTAAAATTACTTCTTTAGGGTGAATATTTTTAGATGGTATTAGTTCATTTTGAACATCATAAGATAGTGGCACTAAACCAGTGGCCGAGTTTGCTGTCTTTATTGTGATTATGTTAAAGGGTTTGACCACAAAAAATTAGATATACGTAAATATTTATAAAATTTATTCCAAGCACTACGTATATTTGCACTGAAATAAAATATGCCATAACTTACTGTTTTTGTTTGACTCTTCGAAGGATTTAAAATTCGTATTTATTCTATGTGGAGCATATTTACATAAATTAACCTCAATATGTCTGCCATCCACTGTCATTTATACACGCACCTTGTTGACCTGTCTTTATAAAATGATGGTCATAGGCATTACAAAATACTGTCATGGTGACATTTTAAGTTAGAAAATACCTCTTTACGTCGTAAATATAGTTGCACTGTAATTTACTTTATTTAAAAGACATTAAAACGATACAAGATAGGGTCCCAGAAAAATTGTTAGTTTTTCTTTGCCATAACGTAGTCAAATAAAATTTCCACTTTAGACGTACTGGGGCATATTTGCTGGGAGTGAAGTGACAGTACGGTCTTGCAGTCTGCAACAGCCACCAAATATTTCACATGCATGAGAGATTCGTACTTGTATTTACCAGCAATTAAATATGGGTAATTGCAGCGATAGTAAATAAACTGTTGTAGCTGTAGTTGTTTATTTCTTCCCCTAACAATATCAAAGTCTTTACACGTGACGTCTTTTATGCTTATATTAAATTGACTTCTACTCAGCAGTGCGCATTTCAGCTGCACACTTCCACGTAGTTTGATTGGTAATTCACTCTACGAGACGTCAGAACTTGTACTGTTTACCCAGGGCAAAGACGCATGCTGCATACCCAAAAAATTGTACTGTTCACGGGCCGAGCCACTGAGACTATGCATCGAAGTCACATAGTACTACCGTGCACCACCAGAGGGCTCTGCTAGTATGAATCGCCAAGACATGCAGTACCTGGATCCTGAACCAGCCGGTGACGTCACATGCCCAGAGGAAGAGTATAAATACTGGGGCACATCCCTTGGAACACCAGTCTGTCCTGATCCTTCAGTGCACTTTTGATGCCGAAGACTCTCCTCTAAACCTTGTCTTCAGTGCACTTTTGGTGCCGAAGACTCTCCTCTAAACCTTGTCTTCACCGCGCTCTTGGTGCCGAAGACTCCTTCCTGAACTATCTACCTCGCCAGTTCTTCACTGCACCTCTGGGGCTGAAGATCCCGTCGTTTTAAGTTGTCAGTATACTTAAAACACTTTTTGCCCCTTCAGGGAAAACACCATAGCATAGTCCAAGTTAAAGTTATTTTCATAGCGCTTTGCTCACCTACCCTGTTAGCCTAGGAACAGGTGGCCTTCACCTGTCAAGTGTAGTAAGCTTCTGTTAAGCTCTTGTTGATAGGAGATAGTGCACAACCACCTTATTTATTTCCGGAAATAAATAAGTTTTATTCAACTTAAGGGTATTATCCCGTAGTACTAGAACCCTACCCCGTAAATATCAGTCTCGTCGGAGGAACAGCAGGAGACCGGGAAATTTGCTCGAACTGCCAAACACACTAGTAGAGTACACACATGCATACTGGACAGCCACCCTTTCTATGCACCCAGGTGTATAGAACGGTAGAACCTTGAAACTAGGTACTCATCCGCTTGGGGTCAGCTTGTCAGTCTGGGGTTTGTTCTTTCCACTGTGCTTCTGGCCCTGGATGGAGTATTTCCCCTTATCTCAAGAGAGCGATGCCTAAGGGGAACTCACCCACGTACCAGGAATTTCAGCTAATGATTCCTGACTCTCAGTATCCACTGCGCTCCTGGTGCCGGGTAGGGGTCTGTGAAGCTTCGATAATTTTGAATTCAATTTGAATACTTGGATATTCAGTTTGATGATTCTAATCAAATTGATTTTTTAAATAATTCGAAAATGATATTGGCCTAATGTAATCTAGACAAATACCTGCTTTCACGTAATTCAGAATCACGCCGTTACCACGCACGGTATTATACCATATTTACTTGGGTATAGCGCATGCTTTTTCCACAAAATAAAGTAAAAAATGTCTGTGGTGCGACCTATACAGGAAAAAAAATGGAAAGCGGAGTGGTAGTCGTAAACTGTCAAGAACTGTTTAGATGGAAGTGTAGGGAAACAGCCTGTTATCTCATTTCTCGTTCTTACATCATCACTCCTCTCCTTTCTCTCATTTTCTCTATCTCAGGATATCCAAAAGTACACGTCAACAAAATACATTCTTGAAATTATTTTACTTGCTTATAAAAATATGATTCGATTTGAAGAAAATTCAATATTCGCGAATAATTTAATATTCAATTTGAATTAGAAAACCTGGATTCGCAGACGTCTAGTGCCGGGTACTGAGAAAGGGAGACAGCATTGGGTTGGCGGAGACGGTACATGGAAGTACACCTGAGCAGGACCATTAAGTTACCTGCTCCACCTCCACGAGTTCTGGTTTTTAGTCATTCTTTCATCATGCTCTTCTCCCATTGAAGTAGTATCCGTAAGAGGACTAGAAGGGCAGAGACTACCTCTAAGTACCAGCCGGAGCTTAGCCACATCCCTGCTAAACTTGCGTACCTTAGCCCACAGGAGATAGCTCGGGTCATCCGCCGCCTAGAGAGACTATCATCGCGTGAACCTACACCAGAACTCTTCACACCACCCACCAAACTCAACGGAGAAACTCACCCAGTATTCATCGCTTACCCGAGTGGTAAAGACACCTCGTATGGGATAGTTAACCCGCGGTTCTGGGGTATCCCGATCACCGAACCTACCCCTGTAGCAGTCAGCACCAATGATCGCCTGCCTGCCTACCCAGTTCAAGAGCCAGCCCTAGCGCTCCTCCGTCCGAGCCACCGCAGGTCCAGCAGCCATCGCCGGTCACCCGTCGTCCAGGTCGCCCCATGAGAATGGTCCCGCCTAAATGCAAAGTCGAACTAGCTGTCCCTTATTTCGTGCCCTGCCGGAAAGCCACACTGCCAATCCTGTATACTGGTCGAACTTCAGTTCCGCGCAGCGACTAGAGATCCAATCTCACCTCGGGTGCGCGTGCCCTTACACCCCCCAGTACACTTGGGGCCTATAATAAAGGCGAGCGAAGTAAAAGACCATTTAAATTTTGTTATTAAATATGTTGAACAATCTGCAAATGAAAATGTGTTTCCATTTTATGAACACTTAACGGCACCTCCTCAGTTATTAACTAAGAAATATACAGCAAACAAACCCAGCAGAAAATAAATAATTTTGTTTTTCAAACCAATGGATGTCAGCAATCAGCGTGAACCAGGACCTTCTTGTTCTAAAGAGTAATGCATTGTATACGTTCACATTTTTTTAAAATTATACTTACTTATGTCGAAGTCTGTTTTTGTTTGATATACGTACATACACATAATAAACACTTTTTATAGCTAACTACTGTAATTACATTGATGTACACCGTGCTGCAACACACCCCTATAAGAATTATTTGTTATAAACCTGAATTTAATTGAAACGGTCAACCTTTCGCACCAATTAGTTCGTTATAGCGAGGTCCTACTGTACCTATTTGGAACCTAGTGTTCTGTTTTCTTATATTATTTTTGTATACATTAAGTTTAAGAGAGCAGTCTTTCTGCTTGGCATGAATTACAGTTATCATTAATATACAGTGTTGTATAATTTTTTTGAAAGTATATGCGTTTTCTATAACTATTTAACATTTGGCTCATTTTTTTTCTCTAGGATGGATGCAATGAGAAATATCCAGACATACTTGAAAGAGAGGAAATTCGAAGAAGCAATTGCTATGCTGAGGGCATGCAGGTTAGTAATATTCTTTGAAAATTAAATACATACGATAAAATATAAAATGTAAGAACTTCTAGAATAAATATGAATAAGTAATATAGTATCTATTAGTGTGTTCAAGTTTTTAAAACTTGCCTGCTGGTAAACATTTTTTTTAGTTGTATCTTCTGCTTATAGTGTGTGGAGAAACTAACTTCTTTGCTCATGATACCACTATGGCAGGCCTGCCGTTTTAATGGATTTTATTAGTTTTTACCGATTTATTTACGCTCTAAACTTTTTTTTTCACTTGCTCAAAGTGGCGACACTAGCGCCCACAGCGATGTGTGTCAGTTTGTTTGAAAGATTCTTAAATAATGGAGGGGGATGATTAAGCGAAATATTTTGAACATACGCCATTGCTTCAATAGTGTATGTCCAAAATATTTTGCTTAATTATTCGCTGACACTGGTATCCAGTTATATACATATTTCTGTTCCTGGCTGTATGATCACACACAAATGCCAAGGCCATTATTGAAAAGAACCTTTGCCGCGAATTGCTGTTTTCAGTTTTTTACGCATGCAATCCGAATTTGGTGACTGTATTTTGCGTTTGGCATGGCTATCACAACGGCGAGGAAACAAAAATTATTGCCGATACAGAAGAATAAACAAAAGTATAAGTGGAAGTGGAGAAAAGAATTACCATGTTGTGTACATTCCAAACCAAAACAACTACAATAAATATGTAAACATCTTCATATCCACTTTTTTTTTCACTTTTTTTCTGTAATTTGCAATTTTTTTAATTCCAAGGATTTTACAGGTTTTGACTAATTATTCCAGGATTTTGCAGGATTTTTATATAAAGGAACCAGGATTTCAGCTTCAGGACTGGTGGCAGCCCTGCGCTATGGTTAGTTTCATTTCCAGTCCCTCTGCTTTGGCGTCTAGGTCTTTTTGGCTTCTGGCTCTGGGTTAATGTCCCCAAAACACAATTTTCACAATTTTAACCTGGAGCATTTTCATTGTGTATTATTTTACAGTCGCCGTGCCAGTTAATCCTTACTTTCACTAAGATTCACCTGTTTCCATCAGTAGTTGCGCATTCTCTCTCTTCCTTTCTAATAAGGTTACATAACTTACACCTCGTCTATAAACACATGAGCAATTTTACCTTTTTAAGAAGTTTTCTTTGTTAAGAAGCTCAAATTTCTCAGTCCCTTCAGAAACGTCTTAAGAGAGTTTTAGGTGTGTCCACCACCTCTGATATTTCATCTTACTGTTAGTGTAATGCAGTAATTCGTATCATACTCTCATTTTACAGTATTAAATTTTTTTACCTCACTTTGGTTTTTAGCTTTACTAATTGATTGTGGTGTTGTGTACTCTGTATTATTTACATATCCATTACAAAGAACTCAAAATAGATTTTTGAATGTACATGTTTAGCATTTTTACCATGTAGGTCAAACATGTATTCATATACACAAAAAATGCTAATGTGCAGTTACATTAAATTAAATAAAATGGTGGTGCATTGAAAATTTGTGTGTTATAAAATGACAAATTTCCAGAAAATCTGTACTTTATAATTAGTAATTGATCTGACGAACATGCCGTAAGAAATACTAATGTATAGTAAATGTGACATATCATCATGTTTTCAAACTATTGCTGCAAGGTAATGCTAGTAAAAATGGTTTCCATCATTAATACTAAATAGGTAGAAGTATGTGGATGTAAGTTATTTGATACTGAATATTAATTCAAGGTATCATTTCTTTTGTGAGAATGATGGACAGTTTCCTGTGCTGGTGTGTTGGTGAGAATGTAATTGTATGGCCGCAGGGAAGTGTGGCCAGAAGATGATGTGTTTGGTTCGCACAACATGGCGCCCGAAGAGGAGCTTCTGCTGTTAAAAGATGTGTTTGTGGTAGTCATCCCCGGTGAGTGCGCTTGCTGCTGATCTTTGTTATTATTGGTCAGGGCCGTAGTGGTGATTGTATAGAAGAACCCTCCTATAACGTTCCCATTTGCGTATAATGTTTTCTCCTGTAAAATGCAGGATTTTTCTGGTCCTAACAGTTTCTTCATAAGCACAATGTTAAACATTTCCCTAAATAACTTTTTCATTGTCCCTTGAACACTTTCCCTTGAATAATGTAAACTGTTCACATTAAAATATTTACTTTCTTGTCATGAAAACATTTCTTATTGGTTCAGTTTACAACTTCTGCCACTTTTCATTTAAATAATTATTTATTAAAGCATGGAAATGCAACCAGGAGAATAACTACAATGAAGGATTAGTTTGATAAATAATTGTGTTCTTTACTTTGATTCTTGTGTTTATAAACTAATTTGACGTACCGCATTTTGACGTGTATAGGCCGGGTGCGTGTATAGGCAGCATCAGAAGTTTTTTATGAAAAATTTGGGATAATTAATATTTCATGTATAGGCTGCACTGAATTTTTGTATTCCTGTAAATACTGTTAAGTTACGAATCTGTACAAACATAATAAATTCCCACTTAATTTCAAAATATTACAAAATATTTGTGACCGAAAATTTTGTATTGTGTTGCAATGTTTAAAAACATACATCGTGCGATTACTATTCCACAAATGGTAACATGACTTGAGAAAGCAAAACCACTGCAACATGTTATACAAAATGGCGTTGTTTCATGCTGACAAAATTTGTGAATGTGTTTTGGGGAAAATTTTTATTTAATGCCAATACCTTGTATATAAGCCGCATCCCACTTTTTGTAGTCATTTTTTTTTTTTTTAATGTGCGGCCTATACACACCGAAATACGGTATGTTAGTTACTAGTTTGCCATCCTGAATTTTCATCTTTCCCTCTTATAATATTTTCCTGTTTATAATGTCACTTTGTCCCCTGAAGAACATTATAAAAGGGTTCTGTTGATTAACAGTTACATAATTGAACACTCTGTAGGCCGTACTAAGTTTCTTCTTGTTGCTGATAGTATATTCATTTGTACAAGCTGTTTTTGGTTAAGTGAGCACTTTTATAAGCCCTTCTTTGGATATACTTTTCTGCACGTCATACATTAGTGTAAAATTAACTTTGCCATTGACCTTATTACAGTATTCATGTGTAAGCAAGTTTCCATAAAAATTAAAAAGATAACTATATATTCCATATGGCAGGGAACTATAACTACTAGAAGTGATTTATCCATTAATACAGCACACAAGTAAATTGGTAACACATTTTTTTCGTTTTTATACTTGATAATTAAAAGCATACTATTATTTTTAAATAATTTTTGCTACTTGAATGTATGTTTTAGCAAAGTGTTCATAATTTTAATGGACACAATACATCTATGGTTGTGCGAATGCAAACTCTTTTCTCACGAAACGAAAACAAAAAATAGGTTATGTACTTCTGTAAAACTGAAACTTCATAAGAGCTCAGTCTTAAAGAAAGTTGAACAAAATTCATAACATTTTAGCAAATTATTCATTATAATAGATATGTTGCCAAACATAACCAAATAAATACAGGATATGGGGTATTTACCACAGGGGTTCTTGCCTATATTTTAGTTTTTGTTTATGAAATTATTCTAGTTGTAAAATAATGAAAACGATCAAGATGATTTACAGACAAAAAGTTCCGTTGCTGGTGCACTAAATGAACATTGGTTGTTGGCTAAAAATCTGAATATTCATCTAAATCAAGAATTTTCATTTTGTTCCGACTTTCGGTACCCAAAATTTCTTACCAAAACAAAAAATTAATGTTATAACATTTCGTTTTTGTTTCAGTGTACTGAATATTCGCACAACCTTAGTTACACCACGTAACCTGTAACATAATTATTTTATGTTTTGTTGATGCATAGCGCCTTTTTAACAATGGTGATTGGATGACTCCATCCTATGCATAGCTTTGCTTATGAGTTTTAAAATTATCATTACCATTTATCCCGACTTATAATGAGTTTGTTTATCTACCTTGTAGGATGGAAATTCTAGGCAACGAGTTCTTTTATCCACCGCTAGATAGCATTACTAGTAGGATTTCTTCCAGTCGGCTGGTGACGTCATGTTAGCCAGTCATGCTTTTCACTACCCCCTACTCAGCGATCACCCCTCGCAAGACACCAGCCAATAAGCCCCGGGCAACGGCCCGAAGGAGTATAGAAGGAGAGACATTTTTCGAGTCTTAAGTCATCCAGTACACATTGCTCAGACACTGACTAGCCTGCAATTTTGAACTATTTGCACGCTTCAGTCTTCCAGCACTCGCTGTACTGTTTGCTAGTTAAGCCTTTAGTATGAGTAGTCTGACCACTCGTCCACCACATTAGACAGGTGTGTCTCTTCGCAACAAACCCTGCTAACCCAACCCTCCTTATTCCGCACGGACGTGTCAGAAACAGGGAATTCCTTCCTTGAAGTCCTTTTTAGGATTGAGGGTGGGAGGCGAGCAGTCTAACCTCTCAGCCACCGTGGCCTCTTAAAGGTAGTGGTGTTTTACGTGTATTGATTTCAGAAATGTTCAAGTAACTTGTGAATTAGCTGTAGCATGCATGGAGGTTTTTAGAATACATACATTTTTCTATTGCTTTCTTTGCGAATACAATACTGAGAAACATAGTATTTCGTATGCATGCTTAGAAATATTTAAAATTTTCATGGTACATGAGCATACATCATAATATTTGGCACTAAATTCATGGATTTTATTTTTGGGAGATCAACTGCATTCTTGTATGTATATAGAAAGGCTAATTAGTGGTAAGTTTTTCAGGTGCACACTAATTTTTTATTCTGCAGTTCATTTTATTCATTTATCAGTGACTTAGTTTATGCAGAAGTTGTGTTTGTATATCCAGGTACCTTATTTATCATAGTATTGAACAAACTTTAAAATAAGACAACGTGGCTTTCACTATGATGATGTAGAGAAAAAAAGAAATTTCTTCAGAAAGTGTTAGTACATATATGTCAGCGGCATTTTTACTTCGGCACCTCAATAAAAGTTAAACATATTTGCATATAGATGTCAAAGATGCAAGTAAAACCAAATAGACTTTCAGTGGAAGAAAAAATCGACACTGAAATTAAAGCTAACTGCAAAGTTCTGCATTCAAGAAATACATAACTTTTGTAAAATCTTGGAGGCATTCCTTAGTTGCTGCAGGTAAGATTGCGTGAATATTTTTTTTTTGAGTTAAATTAAAATAAAACTGGTGTTACATTCAGGTAAGTTAAGTATTTTGTTACTTTTTTGTGTTGGTGACTGGTGTTTCCTGAAACGAGCTCGTCGTTTTGTCAAGTTTCTTGTTTGTTTACATCAGTGTGTAATGATCGTCGCAGTGTAATCGTTGTGATGTAACAGCTGTGGTCGCAACACATGACTCAAAAGCTAAAGAGGTTTATCGTTGTGGGCTTAATGTGGGGCAGCCTGAAGCCTGGAAGTTTAATATTGTACCTCTGCAGCTCAGTAGTTTGGTGAATGTGTTTCAAGTGTTGTAGGTTCATGAAGGGAGATAACTTAACTTTACAAGCGTCCGTGGTAAATGACAAGTTTCACTGTTGTGTATTTTTTTTGTACGAACTACATAAAATGTGTTGCTGCATACACCTAGCGACTTGCACTTGCGTGTGTTACTGGACAATGTTTTCACATAAGAAATATTGCCAATCCTGTGAAGTCTGGTGTATAATCGGTCAAGACATAGAATTGGCTTGTGTTTGTCATCTGGGCTACTTGCAAAAATAAATATGTAAAACATTTATTATGAGTAAAGTATTGTTTCTTCTCATTTTTTTATTTTTGCGCATTTGTCTTCATTTAGATTTTTGTGATTTAGCCGAATGGAAAAAAATGTGTGCAAATAAAGAATTTCAGATGATACAGGGATTAAATGGAGGAAATTAAAAAATAACTGCAGAAAAAAGTATTTAAAATATTAAGAAAAATGTTGGAACAAGAAACACGGGACAGACATGCATTATGACAAGTGTAAGTAATATAGTGAATGATAATTGTGGGAGACAGGAGATGGTTTTTTTTAATTAATGGTACATAAAAAAAAAAAAAAAAAAAAAAAAAAAAACTAGAATATGTAACTACAGGAGAAGAGAAGTGTCACAACATGAATGTCTATGAAGTACTGACCTAGAAGAATAAACAAAGGAAATTGACGAAGATATCCCAAAAGGAATAGCAATAGACTTAATTGATATTAAGGGTCTCAAAGTATAATAATTATATATTTATATGGTGAGGTAAAACAATCTTGGAACTGATTAAATACAGGGGGATTACTGTGAAAGTTAAATATACTTTTCGACAGGCATATACACAAGGAAGGACGACACATTTTTCATGTGCGGTTGTGCAATTGCTAAGTTTCGCTGGCTGGGCCAGCTTCATACGGTGGCGAGCTGTAGGTCACTGCTATATGGTGGAAGAGGCACTGTTGGTAGTAAACCTAGCGGCCAGGTGGCAAACTAGGGTGTGACTGGAAGATTGAAAATTTCTCGGTAAAGCTGACGAGTATGGTTTGGAGCTGTGATTATCTTATGTTGAGGCCTGGCAGCTTCCTGGATTTTGTTTATTGTAAAAGCCAATTCCCAGCATCAGAGTTATGAGCTATAGCTTGGAGGTGGTAGGGCTCTCACAACTCTGGCACTGTAGCAGGAATCAAAATCTTGTGTGATGCTGCATGTGCTACAACTGGTTTATCTTGCAAGTTGTGGATGTGACCAGCTATGGCTTGTTTAGTGTCTGCTCTGTGGCAGTTTATCCTCTGCCTGGGTGTGTTGGTGGAGAGGCCGATGTATTCTGCAATACAGTGTTGGCACTGTAGCTGATGAATCAGATTTTCTGTAGCACAGTTATAGTTGCCTTGGATGGGGTATGTACGGCTAGTGAGTCTGCTATTGAAAGAAGTTGAGGGTTGGTGGATGGCACAATAGCCACAGTGTTTGTGCTACTGCAGGGGTGTGATCCTCTGGGGGTTGATAGTTTGGTTTGTCAGTCTACCAAAAATGCCAACCAGACTATCGCCCCCAAAGGACAACATGTAATTTTATAGCTTAATATTTGAAGTAATATATAATTCCCAAGTTCAACCATACACCTTTTGTGTTTTAAAAGTTTGAAAGCACTCTTGTTTACTTATGTCTTGTTGCATACAAATTATCTGTGGTATCAGTGGATATGAAACAATATTAAAAATCAAATGTTTCTTAAGGGCGCCGCCTAGCTCGAGCTAACTCCTACAGAAGAAAGGGAGCGATAAGGGCCACTTTGGCACGCGCATCAAGTGCCGCATCGCCGCTGGGCACAAGGCACCAAACTGGCGTATAGCTTTTCCACCGAACCATTTTTTCTGTCGGACTTTAAGTAGTGACCATATAATTTTATTGAGAGAAAGTTGGTAGCAAAGTTCAATGCAGTACTAGATCTAGGTTTTGCTTGTACCCGATTAGTGTATTTTGAGATAAAGCAGTTTAAGAAGGCAGTTTTTAGTCATGTTGAAGGGCTTAGAAATAATATTTTTAGTGTGCGTAACGTCTTGAAAGTGACATTCCGTCTTCGTCTGAAGGTTGTTTTCTTTTCGTAAATTAGCACATTGGTCACATGTGCAATATTTTCACCCTGCAACACATTTAAAGTGCCTGGTAGGCGGCCTCCTTAAGATATTAGTTGTCTGAAGAATTTTTACAAAACTTATTGTATAGTTTTTGTATAATTATTGTTTATCTGTATTCTCACCAAACAGCTGTATACTCTTTAAGTGGGGATTTTTAAATGTATCACAATGACCTGAACACAACTTCAGTTGCACTGTAATGTGATGGTGTTACTATTGTAAATAAAACACATTCAGAATCTATTTTGATACTGGACCTATATTTGCTCCACAGAATCAAAATTTACATAGTTTTGGCAAATAGAAACAGGAAAATTTTTTCTCATACCATTTTTACAAGAACTGTAGCAAAAAGTTATTATTTCTCTTCTTTTCACTTTATCAAATAACTACCATTAGAAATACTATTCTTATCAATATCATTATCAATCTCTGAATGTAAAAAATAGAAAGTGGATTACATTATCACCACACAACACTGTCTCGAGTATGTGCTAATTTTCTCCTCCACTTTTGCCTGTTTTTTTTTTGTTTACAACACAGCCCACGTTGCAAGCGATCGAAAACAACATGGTGATATTTTACTTAAAATTTAAAAGTAATTTCACCTGAAAGTGGTAACTTTGTTACCATATTACATTATCGTTATGCATTTCATTATTATTTCTATATAAAATTCACTTAGACAGTAACATTTATTAAATACTTTCAAATTACTTGAAATTTGTTTATTTTGGATGTTTTTAGTGATGTACTTTGTCACAACCAACTAGCTATGAAAGTATTCTAATTTGTTTTAATTTTTAATTTACCTTTTATGGTAGAGTAGGTATTAGGTTAGCATTAAGTGATTAATGTGTGCTGCAGTATTCAAGGAGTCTCATGCAAAGTTGAGAATCCATTTTTTTTTTTTTTTTTTGCAAACTGAAAAAAAAAAAAAAAAAAAATTAAATTTTGGTCATTGGTTTTCAAGAATCAGTATTTCAAAATTCTAATATGGAAATGCTAGAACTATTTTCCATCTCTTCCTGAAAGCAGTGTACATATATATTTTCTGAAACATTAAAAATGTAATACTGCTTATAAATCTGGAAGAAGAAATGGGGTGACCTTTGGATAATATTAGTCACTACAAGAAGGAAAGAAAATATGTAGTGACAGAAGCATAATTGAGTGGAAGTATAGAGGCTGCAAGTTAGTTTTAGTCGTTGAGCATAATGCTGATGAAGGATTGTGTTCTTGGCTGTAGTTATGGTGCATCAAGAGCAGTTTGATGTGGGATTTGTTACGAACAGTCTCACAATGTGACAAATAGCCACTCGACATATGCAGCCAGTTGTAAAGCTGGGAATAGCTAGTGTGGATTTGTTTGTGCTGTCATGAACCCACTATGGCGTCAATCCCATCAATATTGAAGTAGCAAGCTATGTACCTCCTTCAAGAGAGTGTGTGTGTGTGTTGTGGTTCCAGGCAGTAAGTATTTGGTGCGTGATATGTGATACTGGACCCCTAGTAACTTAGTAAAACAGTACATTACAACTGCATAGCTTCTGATTAGTCTGACTGTGTGATATGGCTATGCGTTGGTTGTGTATCATAAAGAAATTTTTTTTAAAATTTCACTATGTTATTTGGTTCAAAAAATTTAGTTATTAATGTATTTCATATACAGTGGAGATATTACAATATTTGCAATACTTGTATTATGTATCTATTGGAAATATAAATATAGCAAACTTAAGTGTATTTATTGAGACCGTCAAATGCACAAAAAAATTTATCTGCTATTAAAAAGCACAGTTTAGCAAATTTGAAACCTTTTCAAGATACATCAAGCTGTACAGACAGCAGCTGTGTAAAAAGGTTGTTGAGAAGCTATTTAACCTTGATTTTTTACATTTTCCTTTTGAACGAATCACTGCACATTTTTCGAACACCGCATCACTCAGGTTCCCGATAAGGGGGAGAAAAATGTACGAGCCTAACTTTGTATATGCAAGCATTCGTCACGAGCTGAATCTTTGCACAGCCGGTGTTGTACTATTGTACTCCATCAAACTAGTCATCTCAATGACACATGTCTATCTTCTTTACACTTACGAAACTTGAACACAAACATGCCCTAAGTATTTCTTTCAAACACCATCCATACATAACGTGCTTTCTCTTTGAAAATGCCTGTCGTGCAGAAACTTGCCTACGACCAATACATACAATGAACATTTCACACACAATTCTCCCCGTAGTCACAAGGATAAACACGACTAAGAATTGTGAAACCTACACTGGTTTTCCAAAATTATGTCTGTTGTTTTATGAAAGAATTGCGTAGATAAAAATATTAAGAAAAAAAAAACAGGTTAATTTTAGCATGAGTTTAAAGTATTTTCAATATGCATTTTTTTTTAATTTATGGTATTAGTGTTTCTATTGTTATAATATTATGTCAGTTGTCATTAATGAGAATTAAAATGACAGCACATGTTGCAGAACCAGTATGGACAATACATGTGGTATTTGTGATGTTGTTATAAGTAATATTTCTAATCCTTTGTCAAAAAGTTTTGGTATATGATGGACACGACACGTTTTATTAATACATATGTGGTTAGTGTGTATCACAATTATATTTGAAAGTATTTGTCACTCAGTCCTAATGTTCAGGTTTTTGTGTGAGATATGCGGTGAATTGAACAGAGTAAGAACAAGTTACATAGGTTGTAGTATTATTATTTTAATTTTTGTTCATGCGGGGTCCATTACTGATGTTGTGAGTTTGCTGCATCCAGCTAGGGGCGTTGGAACCTTTCTCAGTCTGGGTTGGGGGGGGGGGGGTGGAGGCCATGTAGAGGATTTGGTGCCCGTGGCTGTGGATAAAGTGTTCCTTCCTAAAATTTAGTTTTCAAACAACCATGTCAGTATTGACACACATGTTGCTTTATATCCCCACATTTTACACAACCAACTTTACCAATATACATACAGTATATGTACAGTCAAATGCACCTACGTTTATTTGGGCAACCAACAGAATATCTTCCTTCATAGTTGGCATCCCAAATAATGCATCATTTAAATAACCTAACTGTTAAACTCTTTACAACACAGTTCCTATCTTGCCAACCATCTAGAATTAAATTATGTTGGTAGTCCCAAGTAATGGTAGGGGTCCCAATTTACAGCATTTGACTGTAACATTACGTAGTGCTACAGGTTTAGTATAATTTTGTTAAACCAAATGTCTATCTGTTCCTAACTGGTGCCATTTCGTATGTCAGATGTGTACTCTGCAAATATTGCGCAATAAGATTGGAGGGGAAAATGCCTCCTTTACTTCCTCTCCCCTTCTTTCCAACAACCCTAGGGTCAAACCTTCCCTTTCCCCTATTTTAAATGGGTCCAATTGGCTAGTTGAGCGTTTCAGGTGTTGAGAGATTTGGGCGGCTTTTAACAACGAGGTCTTGAGAGCCGATGAGGTGAAACGAGGTGAGAATGGAGCAACCGCGGAATGCAAGGGCGGTAGATCCCAGAGGAAACCCGCCAACCAGCGCATCATCAGGCATGATTCCCACTTGCGAAAATCCGGGAGTGACCCAGCCGGGATTGAACCTGGTTCGCCTTGGTGGGAGGCGAGCAGGCTAACTGCTATTTACCGTAACTCCTTTGAGTAATTTAGGATGTGCTGCTCATGTTCTCTTTCCAATTCATTGAGAACCATTCCAGCTTGCACGAAAGTTAACATTGCGCTGCACCTAATGCTAAACTTCTTTCATTCTTGTTCCTGGGATAATCAAACGCATGTGGGTTACACTACTTCAGTGTATGGCCTGTCTGCAGCAAGTTTTTAAATGTTCGGAGGAAACTTGTTGTAGCACTCTACTTAATGTTGTGTGATATACATAAGTGCAGTTCACAGTAAGCACAATAATTGCTGGTGAATGCCACGACTGCTGATGGTGTCAGAAGGAAGGAACTAAGATTTGAAAAATGCATGATGTTTGACATAGTGATATAAAGAGCTATCATAAATATAGCAGAAATCTTAACAGAAAAACAAGTTATTCCACCCTGGGCAATCGAGTCCCTATCAGAGAGCGACTAGAATTGTACGTAAGCACACCTTGATGTTCATGTTGATTGTGTGATAAATGTCTGTAGCATTATATCAACATAATTACAGCAGCTGATAATCATTATGGTTCATGATGGAATGATGTAGCTTTGTTTACATTGGTAGTAAAGTAAGGGTGAATGTGGTATAGTATATAATATCTATATCACTAAAGTGACACTCCAAATTTGTTTTAAAGTTAAATGTGTTACTGCTAAACCAATGCTTGCTACTTTGTTTATAAAACACCTGTTTCTGTGGTGAGTGATTAGTAAAAACACTAACTGTCAAATAATAGTTGGCACTATCTTTCCTTATTCACTTCGAGAATATGAGTTTGCCAGCGAAAGTCTACACTAAAATTGACATATTGATGGGCCAGGAATGTACTCAAGGGCTGATTTAAAAACTACTACATTAACTATGGGTCAGTTGTTATAATACGTAAAAGTAAATTGGTGTAACCTGTTAAAGGAAGGTATTAAGAATCGTCATGAGTAGAAGAAAGCCTAGTACAGAACAAAGTTGCAAGAATGAGGGAGTACCAATACATATATAGTGTGAATCATTAATGGAATAAGCCTAAATTAGATATTTTGGGTATATAAGGAAACCATGAAAAATAGATGTTGCAAAAATTTGATGGAATTGAGATATGTTGTGAAGACTCTCCAAGGAATGGAAAAGAAATTAAAGAAGTTAAAGTATAGATTGGGTTACATGGTTATGCACAGATGTGATGAAGATGATAGTTCATCTAAGATTCAGTAGTGAATTTTGAATATATTGATACTGAATCAGTCCTAAATAAACAAAGACTAACTCAATAAAACTAAAATGATGCAGGAAAGAGGAGAATATTAAAACGTAGTAAAGACTGAGAACAGGTGATGTGGAAATAGATAATGGAAACAGTTGGTAGTTTACTCAGCTGATGTGGCTACAGACAGAAAACAGCATTAGATGTTGAGATCCGTGAAGTCAGAAGTGCATGTGGTAATGTG
Source organism: Dryococelus australis (assembly GCA_029891345.1). Lineage (NCBI taxonomy): Eukaryota > Metazoa > Arthropoda > Insecta > Phasmatodea > Phasmatidae > Dryococelus > Dryococelus australis. The sequence continues at coordinate 16,454,187 of CM056995.1, forward strand.
GGTTCTGATATGTACCTGTACTTGACTACAGTGAGATTATCTGCTCTTAGCATGTAAGGGATTCAAAGATTTCATTAGCTCAAGCATGACTTATGCAACGTAGAAGAGGGAGATTTTAGGGAATTCATTTTTTTTGATGAGCCTGCTGCTTGTAATTTAAATCAGATGTGTGTTAAAGTAGCTTGGATTTAGAGATAAAATATTGTTAATTGTGAAAATAGAAACTATGTTTAACGTTTGTATTTATTCATGATTTTGACCTTGAATAATGATTTGCAATAATTGCTGCTTTTTACAAGCTTTTATTTAACACTTGTTTTTATGTATGGTAGGTGTCTGTTCGGCACCCACAGAATCACTAACAATCACTATGTATTTGGTGGACATGTCGATTATTGGTGCATGTGCCGGGGAAGTCCTCATTTACACATGGTTGTTTGGGTAAAAGACCATCCAAACCTTGAAACACAAGAAGAAATTCAAATGATTGGTTGCGTGTGTGTATGTGAAATACCATTTGAAGATTCCGATCTGTGAGAGCTCATATTGAAATGTCAAATACATCAACATACCCACACACATGTAAAATGAATCATTAATATTCAGCATGCCGGTTCAACTTCCTGCGAAAAGAGTGCACTGAAACTCGCCTGATTGCAAGCGATACCGATTACGGACGAATCTGTGAATGTATAAATTGTCTACCTATTCAATAATAAAAAAAATAGGTGAGACTAAAAAGTGAAAAGTAAATTGACTGTAAAAAACTTTTTAATGAACTAAAAAGATAAAAATAACTATAGGAGTAGTTACAGAATTTGTATAACTTGTAAGACATGGTCGAACAGCCGTAATACACTTGACTACAAATTCATATTTTGGCATCAATTTATATTTTTATTATATAAAAGCTTGGTGCGAATAGTTAAGAGCCTTATGCAAGATATGTGCTTACTACGGTTATGCAAATGAGGTATACGTTCTACATTGCGAATGGTTAAGAGTCTTACGTAAGATATGTGATTACTACGCTTATGCAAATGTGTATACATTCATCCAGCAATGGTTGCATTGTGTCGGTTCTCAGACTTTTCTTGCCGGACACACTGATGTCCATCCATTCTATGCAGCTGAAAATGTGACTCATCGGAGAAGGCTACCCGTGGCCAATCAGCAGCGGTCCAGTCGCCATACTGACAAGCAAATTGCAGTTGTTTTCATCTATGCACCTGTGTGCTAGCATGGGTGCAGTCACCCCCCCGTCTACTTCGGAGCTCCATTCGTAGAAGGGTTTACTGAACTGTTTCATTAGACTCATGTCTGGATGCCCCCCTGGTTCATTTTGATGGTGCGCTGTTCCACTGTAGCCTGTCAGTTGGCCTTCATACACCGTCATAGTCGACGTTCACATCGGACATCAATGGCGCGTGGAGCTCTGCAGTTTCCACTACGGTTATTCCCAATGATGCCATTCATCCACTCACAATACACCGTGAACAGTTCACAAACATCGCTGTTTCCAAAATGCTGCTCGCCTTCACTCGAAAGCCAATAATCATCCCTTTTGCAACTCTGAATTCACTTCCCGTACCCATAACAGCAGGAAACGCACTGTGTACAGCCAGCCTGTTGGTCGCATTATATACCCGCTTCACCAGTCCACGTCACAGGCCATACATCAGGGGCTACGCATGGCAGATGGCTCCTCTAGCAGGTGGTCATAATAATGTTATTTGACTCTGTACATTCCATGGGTCTGGAAATTTACAAGGTGCATATAAAAAGTGTATGGAAAATCTGCAAGGAAAAATATTTATGCCACTAAATAAGTAGTTGTAAAGTATGCCTTTTTACATTTTTTTTTGTAATGGAACACCGTCATTTTCATTAAGAATGTACAACAAGGCGAAATACTTCAATTGTGTTAAGTATTTCTTTTTTGCTGAATCATTGTAACAAAGTCACCTGTTTAAATGCCTGTTTTTCTAATAAAAAAAAGAAAATAAAAAGGGGGCGAGGGGGTTGTCTATAAGTGATTCTGGATATCTGATCGAATAGCTTGTTAAAGTGGTGTTTGTTTTTTTACTCATTATGATACAATAAAAACTTAATTAAAGTAGTAGATTTGCATTTAAATGAACACTTAATGAACTCAACCCTCGATGCAGTATATGGACGTAGGAATGGTAGTAAGTGTGGTTTAAGTTTGTGGACACTAATTATTTTGTTTAGATTCTGTTTGCTGTATGCTTGTGAGGGTGCTACCTAGTGTGGGACAGGTCGAGTGAAAAAATAATATCTTACACGTTAAACAATTGTGGGCGTATTTCAGAAAATCTTTCGCTATATTACTTCCACGCAAAGAACTATTTGTGCCCTTGGAGAGGAGAACCATGCTGCACGAGAGAAAGTAGGAGTTTAGTAATAAGAAGTGAAGTGAAGATATTTGGACGGTTCTTAACATCAAGGTCTTGAGAGCCGATGAGGGCGATTGAGGTGAGTATGGAGCAGTGCCGGAATGAAAGTGCGGGGGAAACAGGAGATCCCATAGAAAACCGGCTGACCAACGGGATTGTCCGGCACGATTCCCACGAGCGAAAATCAGGGGTGACCTGGCCAGGAATTGAACCCGAATTGCCTTGGTGGGAAGCGAGCAGGCTAACCGCTCAGTCACCATGGGCCCCCTTTATTAATAAGAGGTAATATTTCTGTTGAATCTAAATATAAATTTAACTGCAATTTTCAGGGTATTAAGATTTTGCAGAAATGTGGTCCCAGACAATATACCGATGTTTGGTAATGTAGCAAAAGGAAAGGGAGTAACACAGTGGTTTAGACTTTAGTTGTCGGCAACAGAAAGTGCAAACAGTATTCTAGTAGAGTAGCTAGCATCAGGGAAAAACAAGACAAACTTTTGAATATTCAGGAGGAAATTTATGAGGTTAGAAATATGGTCAGAAATATATTCAATAAGAATATATTTTGGATGCAAGCTTGTCTGCTGGATGCCATCGTAGCAGTTAGATTGTGCATAACTTGTCCACTTCATACTGCATTTATTCTTTTATTGATGTATGTAGTATTTTATAAACATTCGTTATTATTTAAGACCATTTGCAAAGCAAGGCTGTGTTTGTTTTAATTTAAATTGTGGTAAATTATTTAGTAGAAATACAAAAAAAAAAAATTCTTTTTTTTTTGGCATGTAGTGTGTTTAGGGAAAGTGTACTGGAAAATGTTGGGTAATTTTTCATAAGGATGTTACTACAACTACTGTATAGGAAATGTAAGATCTTACATTTTCACAGCAAAGGATGATTCAGGTGTTTGTGAGCTAATGAAGCTTATACATATCTAATTGTTTTTCATGGTTTTATTTGCAATCCACTGTTACATTACATGACAATGTACTGGAGTGATGTGGTGCTCTGTGCATGCCAACGCTACAGGAACTTGTACTGTGAATGACAGCTTTAAGGGTTTCGCGTTGTAAAATTTTATTGTGCTTGGTAAAGGAAATCAGGTCTCATCACTGTTTTGAAAATAAATTTTTGAAACTGCTGACATAAGTAATGTGGCTTTTGTTATATGTTTCATTAGCATTTATACCTCATTTGAAGTCTCTCGAGATTTGTGCACTTCCCACGAGCAAAATTTTTTTAACTACTTTTTAGTTAATGTAGCGAAATTCCACAAGAAACTATTTTAGTATTATTAAAAAGTTGATGCATAAATCTAATTTGTTGTGTTGTTGGCATAAAGTTGGCATTTGTACATCATAACATTTCTATGTAGTTTGCCTCATTTAATCCAGCATGACAGATATTTCTTTCGTCATCAAGAAACATGAGTGTCTTAGCAGCTTGCACTCCGCTTTGCAGCCAATTAATGAAAGTGTCAACTACTATGCAGACTGTTTGAATTATTTGAATGCTTTCTCACTGCCTTAAATAGAGTAAGTTTCTCTTAGTTTTTCTGTCATACATGCCTTGGGGATGTTGTGTACCACAATTTAATATGTTTGTAAAAATATTTAAGCAAAAGTGTTTTGAAGTTCAACAGAAAGTAAATAAGATGTGAATATCTTTATGAAGTCTCCACTGTTTAATAATAGCATTTACTAAACCAGTGTAATAAATACCAAAATTCTTAAGCATCGGATAAAATACTAAAAAAAGTCGTCCGTGGTATAAAAATGAAATTCAACTTGCAAAATGGGCTGTGTTGAAATCTTACTAACCTATAAACTATATATATGTTCAGTGGCTTAAAATATTTTCAAACTTTGTAAAAAATATACTGTAAGAGATTATTCTACTAATTAATACTTATCTCCTTTAGTTTTAAAATTCACATTGCAATCTTGAATGTGCATCCATGTTCCCTTCTCTCACACAAAAGAAATCAATCATTAGAAATGTTACATTTATCTAGCAATTGTATGTTACAGTATTACATATATTGTCTGATGAGTAAACCAATTTTTTTCTTCTTTGAAAATAGTAATGTGTTACAGTTGAAAAATATTTCAATTTACATGATTTTTTTTTTTAAAGAGTGTGTTATTGCTCCATAGTAAAATACTAACTTTAAATTTATTGGAAGTTTGAGGTTCTCCTTACAAATTATTCTGGTACATCCTTCCTAACATAATACTGTCAGTCAAATGTGTCATCATACCCTGACATATTTTCATTAACACTTGTCAGGTATTGCATGAATTTTTTTGTATTTCATTAATTCAGTAATTTTTTTGTTTCCATCTTTGTTTCGCCACTGTATGTGCGACAAACCACATAAACCAAAATTATATCATTGCACGTATTTTGGTGGCCTGTATTTCTTGTCTATATAATCATCTAAAACATGCAGATTTGTGCAGATCAAGCTGCTTTACCACATTAAATTTAATTTTTGTTCTGGGTTTAAATGGCTGGTGGAAGGAAAATGTACTGTTCATTTTTACAAGATGGGAATGATAAGCATCAGTGGGTTCACAGTTGGCACGTTAAAATTAAAAGTTTTCTCACATTTATGGTTGTGTTCAACTCACATTTGCATAGTTGTGTTCAACATCCAGTCGTTCGTGGCATCACAGATATTATTACAAATGTACACAAAATGTCTCGTGGTGACTTGCTCCTAAGAATACCAGCTCGACAGGAACGTGTGGTCTCTGTCGCGAGGCGTGTGTCACCAGATGTCACCGATACCGGATATGCTGCGGACCTCAATGTCCTGCTGACGACTGTACTCCACCACAGTTTGGCGGCGGCGCTTGGCACAGTGCGATAGGGCTGTTGCCAATGTGATGGCCATCAATATCCCCACCACCACAAACACAAACATCCCAGGATGCGAACTGGGGATGTGACTCAGTCCCCCTCGATCGTTATCTTCTGTGTGAGCGTCAGAAGAAAATGCATCATTACTGAGGAATGCGGGGTTTCCGTGTCCTTCAGACAAATTAGTGACATTTTCTGTTGTAGGGAATTGGCTGTGAGTCAGTGGTAGTGTTGGTGTTGAGATGATGTGGATAATGCTGTCTGTGGTATTTGTGGACCCCCTGTCATATTCTCTCATTGCAGCAACTTTGGAGTTTACAGCTTGGCCTCTATGATTGGAGTTGGGCTGTGTGTGATTGTGTAATGCTATGGGTTTAATGTCTGCTGGGGAAAAAGACTTCAAGGTGTCAGTTTTGCTCATTACACCTTCAAATTTTGGCATTTTAGGATGAGATTGGTTGTTTTCAGTTGGTTCATCCGCTTGCATGAAATATAAATCCTTTACTTTATTGCTGTTGCTATTGTTAGCCATTGCCAATTCTTCATTTAAGCTATGTCCATTCATAAATACAGTGTTAGCGTGTGTAATGTTTGTTGTGACATATTTATTAAATGCAGTCATATTTAATTTTATTTCCTGTGTATTTTCTAAGCTACTATTCAGTGTTAAGTTGTTTGTCATTTCATATTTCTCTTGGAGACTGAAGTTTTTTGTGTTAGAGGGAAATGTTTCTGCTTGTTGTTTCATGTTTATATGTGACACATTTTCAGAATGTTTGTTTTCATTGTTTTCAATATGTTCCATGCTCACAATGTCAGAAATTATGTTTTGCCGAGAGTTTCTCCACACAATTTTGGAAGCATTTTTGTAATTGGTGGAATGGGATAGTGGTTTCATTTCAATTTTGGTACTTTTTTGGGAATGTCTTTTCTCATGCCCTGACAATGTTTTTGTAGTGTTACTCCAAACATGCTCATTATCTTTGACCAATTTAATATGGCTGTTATCATTTGTTGTGTTACTACCATATTTTTGTAATGATTGCAAGCTGTCATTTGATATATTTAATGATGGTGTCACAGGTTCACTGTGGAGGATAAATAAACTGAATAGAGGATGTTGTCTGTTTGTTGGTTTGGCTGTGGTAGTGCTGACTTTGTTATAGAATGAGGAAGAAACACTGGGGATTGGTGTGGGTGACTGCATGCTTTGTTTGACATGACTCTTTGGTGTGGTGTAGGCATATGTGGTGAGATTGATCACTGCTGGCATGGTGTTTGTGTGAGTGCTGGAGGGCATTGTGTTTTCTGCAGAGGAATTTGGTAACACATCATTGGTGTTGGAAGTTTTGTTTTTCACTGTGAGGTCAGTTACATCTTCACTAGAAGAGCTGGGAGGCCGAGTCCTAACAGTATCTGGTCCTGCACCATACCTGGCATAGCCCTCGAAGTCGCCGTCCCGCAGTGCTGCGATGAATACAGATGCCAATCGTTGAGGGTGCACGCATGTTGGGCTCGTGTGAAGAGGCGGGTTCCTCCGTAGCCAGTCGCCAAGCCACAACAGGTCGGCTTGGCAGTCCCATGGGTTACCAGCAAGTCTGAGGATCTTCAGCCGAGGGAGGAAGTGCAGCAAGTCAGACCTCAGGCTCTTGAGTCCGTCATGCTCGAGGTTGAGCTCCTGGAGTCCACGGAAGGCTGCCAGTGCTGCCGTATCCAGGAGAAGCTGTCTTGCCAAGAGCGGGCTTCCATCAAGCTCGAGGACCTCCAGGTGCTCTGGTGAACCGAAGGGAAAGGACATTTCTCCATCGCCCTGTGGGGGCTGCATCAGATCCCTCAGCTGGGAGAGGCGCAGGACCTTGAGGCCCATGGGGCCCACGAGTGAGTTGCCCTGAAGACTCTTCAGTGGGTTCTCCGAGAGATCCAGCTCCTGGAGAGACTGCAGCTGGGAAAAGGCACCACCTGCGACCTGCTCGACTAGGCACCGCCTGAGTGACAGTCGCCGGAGCCTGGGGATACCCTGGAGGTCGCTGACTGAGACACTGCGAATGGGGTTGCCCTGTAGGACAAGGGTTAATAGCCCTGCGGGGAGACTGTGCGGGATCTGCGGCAGGCGGTTGTCCTGAAGCAAAAGCGTGGACAGTAGTTCTAGGCGCCCCAGGGCATCGTCCTCAATGTCCGCGACCCTGTTGCCGGTGAGGTCGAGTGTGTGCAGCAGTGGGTAGCCGTCCAGATCGCCGCAGCGCACTGCAGAGATCATGTTGGTGGCGAGGCGCAGCACACGCACAGAGCGTGTCAGTGAGGCGGGCACCAGCACCAGGCCCGCGCCAGCCGCCTCTACCGTGGTGAGGCGCGTGCCGGCCACCATTAGCCCTGGTTGTAGGGGGTTGCCCGCCACCACGAGCTCCGTCAGCCCGGACAGAGGCTGCAGCGTTCCCGGCGACACAGCCGCCAGACCGTTCCGCGATATGTCTAGTGTCTGCAGGTGCGACAACCCGGCGAAGCTGTCCTCCCCGAGCCACGACAGCGAGTTGCCGCTCAGGTTGAGGAAGAGCAGGGACTGCAGGGTGGAGAAGACAACGTCGTCCAGTGCGTCGATGCTGTTCGACGCTAGGTGAAGTCTCTGGAGCCGCGCCAGACCGAGAAACGCGCCTCCGGAGAGCCGGCGAAGGCAGTTAGCACTTATGTCGAGCGACTGGAGGTTGGCGAGGCTGGCAAAGGCGCCGTCGCCGAGCGACGCGATGTTGTTGTCGGACAAGTCGAGCTCGCGGAGCTGCGCTAGGCCGACGAGGAAGCAGTTGGGCGGCCGCGTCATCCGGTTGCCGGCGAGACCGAGGCGCCGCAGCGACGTGAGCGGTTGGAAGGCGGCATCGTCGTCGGCGACGGCGGCGATGAGGTTGCGCGATAGGTCGAGCGCACGCAGGTGGCGCAGCCCCGCGAACCATGCCTTGCGTACCGTCGTCAGCCGGTTGCCTACGAGGCTGAGCTCGGAGAGGTTCGTGAGCGCGGCTAGTTGTCCTCTGCCGAGGTCGGCGACGCGGTTGCCCGCCAGGTCGAGTGTCTCAAGGCGCGTGAGGCCGCGCAACGCCGCCCCCAGCACCACGACGTCCGCCCGCCGTACCGCCAGCACACGTAGGCTGCGCATGCGTGCCAGCAGTGCCGCCCCCACCGAGCCGCCGCCCGTCGCGTTCACCCACACGACATCGCCGAGGGTGCCGCCCGCCCCCGCCGCCTCCAGCCGGCAGCCCGACACGCGCAGCCGTCGCACGGCGGAGGTCGCCCAGGCCGCCGCCGCCACCTCAGCGCCGCCCCCGGCGGGCGCGCAGGCCGCCTCGCCCGCCACCGTCAGTATGCAGGTGCACGGCGCCGCCGCCGAGACGCCCACCCACGCCAGCAGCAGCAGCAGGCCGCCGCCCATGGCTCGCCGCCCCCGCCCGACGCCGCTCACATGCCTCGTGCCTGCCGCGTCGCCCGTCGCTGCAGTGTGGGACACTCGGACACAGCTCGCTCGCCGGCTGTCTTGCTCCCGGGTCGCCTCACCGCCTGCAGCTGACCGACTGAGGCTGCCCTGCACAGCTGTGCGCGACGACTTCCCCGTGCCCCCTCCCCACTCTGGATCATGGACTGCGCCTGCGCGGTCTGCTGATCGAACATCCCCGGCCTGTCCCCCACCCCTGCATCCCAGACGTCATTTGGGGCTCCTCTCCGACGCTTTGATCTCGCAATCTGCCCCACCACCCTCCATGTCCTAGGTTCCGGCTGTACGCGCAGTCGTGTTTGATTCACCCCTCTCGATGCGAGGTTAATTAATCTCGTGCTCGGACCTCCCAACCATGTTGATGCGCGTCCAAATCTTTGGAATCTTGGTAGCAGTCACGCGTCATCGAATCTTGGCAGATGTCATTTTCGATCTTCGCGTGTTGGGAACTTTGAAGTTGCAGTTGGCCGGAGGGTTATCTCGGGGTGTCCTGTAACAGCTCTGTCCCCATGTCCATGAATAATGGTTTCTTTCGAATAGCATTTAAGAAACATAATATACCAACGTATGTTTTTTTAGAAGGATCAATCGCAGCAATACAGATTTTGTTTATTCGTTTATATATAGAAGTGTGCATGGAGCATTTCTTTATACAGTTTCAAAATCACTCGCAAGTTAAACTATTTCCATCCGGCCGTTTCTAGTTACAATCTAACAAAAAAATCGGTTTTAAAATCACATAAAGCTTTAGAAACTATTATTTTTCCAGTGTCATGGGAAAATTGTCAAACCTCTTAAAATTGAACTTTAAAAGGCAAAAATAAAGTATATGAATCCAAGCTGGAGTGGATTTATACCAGCAGACACAAACACACTTAAGGATATTTTAGCAACAGGATGGTGAAGAGTACTGTACTGTGCACAGGGACGGGACAAATTAATAAGGAAACCGTTTTGAAAGCGGACAGACATCGCAAAACGGTCACGGCACTTGGTATACCTGGGGCCGCGGTGGCTGAGCGGTTACCCTGCTCACCTCCCACCAGGGCGAACCGGGTTCAATCCCCGTCCGGGTCACTCCCGGATTTTCGCGTGGGGGAATCGTGCCAGACGATGCCGCTGCTTGACGGGTTTTCTCGGGATCTCCCCCCCCCCCCCGTCCTTTCATTCCGACGCTGCTCCATACTCACCTCAATCACCCTCATCGGCTCTCATGACCTCGCTGTCAAGAGCCGCCCAAATGTCTTCACCCACTCACTCAGCACACGCCTGCCTCGTAGTGGCCGCGATGTCATTTCGAAAGTCCTGCTTTAAGATCTACTTGTGTGTTCACATTGTGTAGTCTTATACCACACCTGAAATTAACATTGCCATGGGCCCGTATTCATGCTTCGGTCAAATGAAACTGTGGAAGTATTAGAAAAGTAAACATTTTGCAGATGTGCTAATTCTTACATTCAGATAAACTTCGGTATTGACAAACGCATACCTAGCACTTTTAATTCAATGTCTGGACACAGCCTAGGTCGTCACGAACTTTACTGGGCGCATGTCAGTCGGTGTGTATACACAGGTAGTATCTGTGACCTGTGTTGAAAGTTTAATTTCAGAATTACTCGGTTAACCTTGAACAGCCTACATCAGTCTATAAGCAGCGGTATGTCCAGCTTCTCAGCCGGTGTCCGAACTGACAAATTCCGTTATTTCTTTATTTTGTAAATTCGTGATTTCGTAGGTACCAATTCGGACGTTGTCGACAGTCACTTGTTTAGCACTCGCGGCAAAACATTATTACATTAACAGTGCAAAATATTTTTACCTAAATTTAATGCTTAAAACAGACGTAATATTTCTGCAGATCACCACTGGAATACTACAAATACGTTAATAAACAAGAAAATAATAGATTATGCAATAACGACTTTTAAAAAAATGCGGTACAAAATCTATATACAAAGCACACCACTTACTTGCTTTTTTTTAAACATGCCTAGTGTATTTTATGTACAGTTATTTGTTTTAACAGTCAATTTATTTACGCATTCGCGTATGTTATTTTAAAGTAAAAACAAACATGGCACTGATTTTGTCATTTTGTATTTTTGTTAAAATCCGCCAGATATAAAATACCAAATGATCAAATACGTCACCATTTTTAAATCCAAAATCGGGCCACGTGATCGTTTTGTCAACAAGACCTGCCAATTCGGACACGACCTCAGACTTAAAGAGGCACTGCATGTTCGCTGTAGAGCGACTCGTTACCACCCGGTGATAACGACTTTGTTGCAGCCCCGATGACGTAACACTGAAGTGAGTGGAGAGATTCGGGCGGCTCTTAACATCGAGGTCTTGAGAGCCGATGATTGAGGTTAGTATGGAGCAGCGCCTGAATGAAGGGACGGGGGAAACGGAAAATCCCCGAGAAAACCCGCCGACCAACGGCATCGTCCAGCACGATTCCCACTTGCGAAAATCCTGTGACCTAGCAAGGGGATTGAACCCGGTTCGCCTTGGTGGGAGGCGAGCAGGCTAACCGCTCAGCCCTCGCGGCCCCGTAACAGTGAACGCTGTGAGATTTGCAACGAGCACTGTGTAACCTGTTACGACAGCGTATACTGTAAAAAAAAAAAAAAAAAAATCTGCTAAACTTACTAAACTGCAATGAAAAATTAAAACCTATGTACAGCCTGTTTGGAAACTCGCCCGATATATTTCGCGAGGAGATTCCTTGTGAAAAATGATGTAGACACATTCAATACAACTTATAGCCTAGCTCAATTCCTAAGGAAGATATACGCTCTTGAAAATTGAGTTTAGAGATGGAATTAAACTACGATTCTTTGGATAACGTTTCGTGTTTTCAAGATCTTCAAATTTAATAAACCGGCGTTAAGACATTCCACCTTCATAAAAATAATATGGGTGCCCGCCCTCTGAGTTGCATACCATTTTTTAATCTTCAAGTTTTATGGAAACGTTGTGCAGTCTTATTGAGTAGTACGTCCTACTTAATAAAAAAAAAAAAAAAGAAAGTCCGCTTGTTTCACGAGCCTAAGACCCACCATTTCCTTTTAAAACGCTCACAAAATTTTCAGCTGCAGTACTACATTCCCGTGGAGGTAAACATATCGTAAGTAACCGATATCGGGCCGTCTAAACTAACGTGGACTTAGCGGGAAATATACTTATGTGACACACTCGTGTACTGGGCATACGAAATACGTGCTTTGTAGCTATCATCTCGTTTAAACAGCTTAACGTTTCAAACGAGTTAGCAAGTACAAAACAACTGTCTTATGCCATGGGTCAACTGCGACTATAGGCTGTTCACGGTAAAGTGAGCACTTTTTTAAGGCCGTCCTAAATTTTTCCTTTCGTCCAATTTCCATCTTCCTGCTGCTTTTTAATATAAACATTGCAATGTGACTAATGAACACAGTGTATACACTTCACCACCCTCGACATTTAATGCCCGAGGATGCAATAAGATATATTTGTTACTGGTTAATGCCTGTCGGAAGGGCCTTAAAAAGTGCTCGCTTTACCGTGAACAGCCTATAACATCCCATAATGAAAGGTCACACTGTGTTGATATTTCTACTGGTACACATTACGTGCTAGGCCACTACAGCCTGCCGCATCGTACATCACATGCATGTTGACTAATTCCTCCCATGTAAACCTCGACATGTCTACAGTGCAGTCATACGTGCATGTAGGCCCAGCATTAACGTCTATCTCGTTTAACTTGTGCTTTCCAGAATAGTCGGCCCGATATCATTTTTTTCCCCCTAACTACCCTATTACTAAGTGTTAAGTGTATCCCGAAGGTAGGACGGGAGCTGATTGCGTCTCAGGGCGAACCCCTTACGCCTCTACAAGGAAAGGAAATCATGCAAGGAGACCTTGGGCAGACAAGGAGAGGGATCGGGCAGCCATGGCTACCTCCCTAAGTGCACTTATAGCTAAGCTGATACTAGAAGAGACTGGGAAAAACCGGCATAGACACCGTAAATACCCAACCGACAGGAAATAATTAAACATTATTGCAGGCATTAAATATAAATGCTACGGGAGAAAGAAGTTTGGACATCATTGTTTATTATTAGTAAAGATGAAAAGACTAGTAGAGAAATGGACCCTGTTGTTGTCGGCCCACGCTCAGTTGCTTACGATTTGCATATCTCCACTTGTACGAAGTATTGTCTGCGTGCCAGGCGCCGAATCATCACAGCTGAACACTTTGTGAACCGTTTCAAAGGAAACGGTGGGTCCTAGGTACTTGCAACAAGAGGTGTGTGTGTGTTTATATATATATATATATATATATATATATATATATATATATATATATATATATATATATATATATATATATATCAGGACGTACTGCTCAATATTACGGCACAAAATTTCCGTAAAACTTGAAGGTAAAAAATATAGTACGTAATTAAAGGGCGGGTACAGTAGTAGGGTTATCTTTGTTCTGGGACAATGTATTGTAAATGGCAGCCGCTGCGGCTTGGCGGTCTTCGGCTCATCTCGGACGAGCTTCTTCGGCTCAACTCAGGTCTGCCGAACATACCCGAAGGTGCTCATCGGTAGTTACACCCACTAATTTTTCAAGCATGTTTGTTTCTTGTAGCCATATTGGTTTTGTAGGCGTAAGTTATGTCAGATCGTAAATCCGTATTTATTATTCGATTTTAAAATTTATTTTTAATTACAAATTAGTAATGTTTTTGTATTGTACCGAAATTGTGCACAGGGTATTGCAGAACAATGCAAAAGTATCTCTACTAAATTTTCAGTCCCTCTCTTTAAGTCTCATTCACCACACTACGATTTTGTAGGCATAAGTATGTTACTCGGATTTATTTTAACGTAAGTATGTATATATATATCACTCAACCAAACCCATCATACTAATAGCGACCAAATGCACGAGTATGTTATAATCATGGTATGGTTCAGAATTCTTATAGGCGTAATTGGTGTTTGCTTAAAATGTGTCAATGCTGCCAGGCCCTGGAGACTTTGAATGTACGAGAGTAGCTATAGGACGATGATCATTCGTGCTCCTCTCAGACACCAATCCTCAATCCTCACCAGTCCTCCTCTGCATTCCTCCTCAGCAATCCTGACTCCTGCAAATATGTTACTGTTTTACTGGTTTAAAAGTAACTAATATATGTTATATGAATATATTCATATATATATATATATTATATGCATATATATGCATATATATATGCATATAATTCATCGCGTTCATTAACAGTGTCGGGTATCAGTCATTTTTCGTATCACACATGGTCGATGCTGTTTTACAAGCTATTGCCCGACGAATCCTCGAGATAATTGAACTGTCGCTGGATAACTTAACATCCATACCGATCACTCGCGAGCATGCCCATGTTAGTCAATGTAGCACCATCCGACCGAGACTCGAACCCACGACACATACTCGCCATCATCTTCCATGCCTAGAAGGAAGTCGTCTCTTAGCGAAGCATTTCGCAAAAACTTTTTACGAGCCCTTCACACATTGTACGAACTTTCCCTCCTCAATTCACTTCACGAAACACATTGTGAATTGTCCATCTGATTGGAGGATCATTTATGGTGCTGGCCTTTTAAGGAACCCAGATTGGGCTCGCAGAATGCCTTCTACCATATATTTTTAATTACAACAAAAAAATATAAAGGAGCACTCTGAGAAAACGCATATAACATGTCCACACACTGTGAAAACCGGCGTGTCGTGCTCGCCCGAGCAGATGTGTTAAGAAAATACGTAGTTATCAACACTTCTGTGATTTAACTTTATTATATATAGCATATGTGTATGTGCAGGTTCAACACGAGTGTATATATAATAATAATAATATTAATAATTATTATTCTGGAACTCTCGTCGTTATTCAAACTGCGAACTTCACTCGAATTTATTTATGTCGTCAATATTATCAGTTAGAGAGCGCAGGTAGACAGGACAATCTCGTCTACCTCTGCACGGTATAATTTATTCACACCCCGTCTGGTAGTTATTATTTACATTACGATTATCTTTTTCACGAACGCTCGTCCAAAGTTCGACTTCAGGTTATTTTTAACTCTCACATCAGGTATTTTACAATTATCACACTGAAACATCGATTCGCGTTTTCGTTTGCTCTTTTGTCAGGTATTTTATGTTTATTTATTCTTAAACATATTTTAAAAATGTTCTCCCATCACTCGGAAAGCCGTCAGTTTTTTCTAAGACCGAATGAAAATTAATATTTTAATAGTTTTAGGATTCGGAACTCGGGACTCTACACCATACCTCACCTTTGGAGATTGCTTAGAACGTTGTATCAGTTGCGCATGAGTATTAAAATTGGAAAAAAAATTAATGTCCGGACATAAAAATTTTTTTTTTCGAAAGCTCCGGTCATCAATCGATTTACAATCCTATTCTCTCTGTCTGATTCATATATTCGATGCCTAAAACTTTCGTTTCCTCTTTAATATAAATTCCTATAATATTCACCGAACACTGGAGAAAAATTACCGTACTTTTTCTAAGTCCTCTAAAAATGGAAAACTTTTTTTTTATATTTTCGGATCTCGAACTCAAAGCCCTGCACCGTATCTCGCCTTTGGTGACTGCATAAAACTTTATATCAGGCGCGCATGAATACTGCGAAAAATTACCTTATTTTTTCCAAGTCCGATAGGAAAGTAATATTTTTATAAGGGTCCGACGTCATGCCTAAACGATGAATATGTCTTAGATATTTATATCAGCTACGCATAAGCACATAAATAGGCCGAAAATCGCGTACGAAGTTCGTTAAAAATGATCCAAAACTTGGGTCGGTATTCGAACTATGGACCCTTTATCTCACTGTAAGATCTCTATTCTTCGTCCAAAATGTGCCTAACAGCCTGCATTATGAGTTCCATACACCATGTATTTATATGGAATTTATTCCAGCATTTTTTACTAAGTGGCACTTAGGTGGTTCTTGCATGTAGACCAGTGGAAGAATTTGGATGAGCTGGGTACCTGAAGTCGATGGCGATGCTACTGTAGGCAAGCTGCTCGAAGAAGCCGATGTCCCTGCTGGTAACACTCCCGAAGAAGTCCATGGCACTGTCATTCCTACCATTAGCTCTGGAGTGTCCGAAGACATCACAGATAGAGACTCAGACGTGAAGCCACAGAAGCTAGCCGAAACAGTTCACTTTTCACGCCAGCCATTGTCAAACTAAGCCTCTCAGCTGACCCCTCCCCCACCCCAAATTGCTTATGATATACCCATGTGCAAGCCTTATGATGTCATATTGACTTTGAACCCATTATATTACACCGAGTGGCCATGTGATTGCATATGACCAATCACATGCAGGCATTGAGACATCCCATGCGGGAGCTTGTCTCTGACTCCTACAGACCGACT
The DNA here is from genome assembly GCA_029891345.1 of Dryococelus australis. Classification (NCBI taxonomy): domain Eukaryota; kingdom Metazoa; phylum Arthropoda; class Insecta; order Phasmatodea; family Phasmatidae; genus Dryococelus; species Dryococelus australis. The sequence goes on from CM056995.1 coordinate 16,470,398, forward strand.
CTTCGTCCTCCCATCGCTGGTTCGTTTGTATATATGTATGTATTTCGCCTCTCAAACATTTATGTGTACGTTGTTCCTGGTAACACTGCCAGTTTTTTTTAATGCGTATATCAGTTTCGTCTGCAAATGTGAATATTTCGGGCTGTGTGTGATAGGTGTGTGTGCCTGTACATGAGTATAGGTGTTTGTGTGAGTTTGGTATATGAGCAAGTGGAGAATGTACCATTTTTTTCTTATTTATTAGTTTCACAGAATCACAAAGTATCATTGGTTTCACCAGAATAATTAAAAAAGTTCACGTTTGATTTGTTTGTACGAAAGAGGAAGAGGAGACTGACTCCAGTGTGTAATGTCTCAATGCCTTCATGCGATTGGTCAGCTGCAATCACGTGGCAACTCGGAGGTTGGCTGGTCTGTGTTCAAACAATGTAATATGATTGGTTCGATGTCACTATGGCATCATAGGCCTTGCATATGGATATATTGTAAGCAATAGGGAGGGTCAGATGAGAGGCTTAGTTTGACAGCGGCTGCCGTGAAAGGTGGATCGTCTCAACTAGCTTCTGCGGGTTCGCATTTGAGTCTTAGCCTGCATCTGCGATGTTTTCGGACACTCCAGAGCTACTGGTAGGTACGACAGCATCATCGACTTCTTCGGGAGTGTTACCAGCAGTGCCATTAACTTCTCCGAGCGGCATGCCTACAGAAGCATCGCCATCGACTTCAGGTATGATGCCGGCAGTACCTTCCGTCTTCTTCGAATGGGTCACCTACATCAGTGTCTTCATCGACTTCTTTAAGCATGGCATCGACAGCACCATTGACTACTTCAGGAATGTTGCGGGCAGAGCACCATCGACATCTTCGGGTGTGTTGCCTACTGCAGCTCCATCGGCATCGCGATCCAAGCCATCAGTGTCAAAAATTCGATGCGTGTACTGTGATGAAGCCTTTGCGAATAGCGGCAATGTTAGACAAGAAAAACATCATCAGTGTAAGATGAACCCATCCCTCATGGTATACAGGTGTGAGAAGTGTCGTAGTCTGTTTGCTCATACTGATACTCTGAACAGACATTCGAAAATATGTAAATGACTTCTTCCTCCACCAGCAAAACCAAAATATCTATTGTCGCCACAAAACTGTGATAAGATTTACTAGTACTGCTGTGTGTAATGATGATGTAAACATGCCATCGCTACCTAGTACAGTAAGTGATGATGCAATGGTACTACCATCGGTAAGTGAGGATGTGCATTTGGACGGTATGGACAATTCGCTGTCGATATCGGGCCGATCGTTTCGCTATTATGGTGAGACATACAGTAAAAGTAGCAAGGCACATAGGCACGAGAAGAGTGGTAAATGCACGAAGAAGACAGGATGGGCTTAATTTTATTCGACCCTTGTCTGTCATATGTGTGGTTGTGAATTTAAGAGTTATAATACGACGAACTACGAGGAAAAAAGAGTGTCGTGAAGAATATCCCCAGCATGTCAAAAAGTGTAAACCTCCTGTTCGAAAACCTGTCCATGTTCTTAGCAAACTTTATGCCAGTGGATTTTTCTGAAGTAATTTGCATTTGGGGGCCTTCTGAAAGATTACGTTGCTCCGAATCTGACAGTTTCGTCGAAATATGTTTTGTTGTTTCTGACAAGTATGAAACAAAAATTTAGTCAACCAACTTACAGAAGAGATGGAAGAACAAAGGCCTCTAAAATGTAATATATGACCGGAATGTATCTACTCGAAACCAGAAACGAACCAGGACAAACATTGCAGAAGGGCATTAAAGACCCAGAATGTACCAATCTATAATGTGTATGACATTGAAAAGAGTGTAGATGATAATATACAAGATATATGTTGCGAGGAAGAAGAAATGGTGACTATGGGTGGGTTCGGGTTGGACCCTGACATTGGTAAATCATCTAGAAGTGAGAACTAGTGAGCTAAATCCACTTACAAAGTAATATGTAGTTCTTGTCTTGCCTTTAAAAATCATCGCAAATAACTGTTTGTATGTATGTACAATTTTGTAAATAAATAAATATGTTGCATCTTATTTATTTAAAGAAATAAATAAAACCCTCTGTTTTATATATAAAATTTTTTTAGTAAAAATACTCCCATTTAAGAATAAAACAAAAAAATTTAATACGGCAAGTTATATACTTTGCAGGAATGGTCAATGTCACTATTTGGTACAGGCTGATAGCAGGTGACATAATTAAGAAATTAACACCACCTATGTGTTGAAAATGTAATCCAATATGGAGGGCGTCGACAGTGCAACATATACTAAAAAAAAAACAAAAAAACAAATACGATATCGATTGTTAATACACTAGCACCACCTAGGTGATGAAAATATATGATATCTAATATGGTAGCCGAACGAAGATGAGAGACAAACTCCAGCAATTTATAAAAAAAATGACAAACTAAAAATCAAGATTGTGGCCTCCAAGCCATGTATAAACAAATGACAAACGAAAAATCCAAGATAACGGCCCTGAGAAATGTATAAACAAATGACAAAAAAAATTCCACGATGGCGACTTCCAGCACTGTATAAACAAGTGACAGACGAAAAACCAAGATGGCGGTCTCCAGCAATGCATAGACAAATGGTGGATGAAAAAATCCAGTATGGCAGCACACGACGGAATAGTATAGGTAAGCGGGTGACACCAAGAAATTAAGTTTTTCAAATAATTTTTTAATAATTTGAAATAATTTTTGGATATTTTTAATATATTTTGGTTTTTGTTCAAGGTGATGGGGTTAAGGTCAAGGTCACCTGCACCCAATGCGGCGGCTAGGATGGCTGACAGAACCAGTACGGCTGATGGTTAGGTCTGACTCCGATCCTGGATATCTTGTATCGATTTGGCATACCCAATGCCTATAAAAAGATGGTTGCTATGGCATCTGCTGGTACTCACCGGTCTGCTTACCCTGGCGCGGAGTCACGAATGCTCCTCTCCTACAGTGGGAAATATACCAAATTTTTATGGAAAGAAAAAGAATTTTTAGGGGGGAAAAGGGACATTATTAGGCAAATATAGTCGCTTTTGAGGGGAAAAGGGAAAAAAAGGGTAATTCCAAGATTGCGACCGGTCGGCGCCTGGCTCCTACGCCCCACGCCCTTTGCTCCAGAATCGCCATAATCATTCTGCTTACATCATTTCGCTTTTTTTTATGAATTACTTCAACGTTCAAGGATTCATTTCCGTATATCTGAATACTTACGCCCGCTTGTGTAAGTATACGCTGGCCCGATTTTATAAACCGGCGCAGTGGGCGTGTCCCAAGGTTGCAAGAGGTTTGGGGGCGCAACGTCTTAGCAAGGGAACATGACAAAAAAGAGAAAAGTTTAATATAGGATCCCGAATAAAAATAGCGATAAAGTAAAGCTGCGAGATACGCCCCTGATGTGTATTTGCACGTAATATTGACAACAGCAGTGAAAGCGAAGGCTGGTAGATCTAGTGTAGGGCAGGGCGTGCTTGCTCATAGCGTGCCGGGCCTGTGTACACTTGTGTATAAAGGCTGTTCACGATAAAGTGAGCACTTTTAAAATCAACATTAGAAATAAGCCACTGCCCTATATATATATATATATATATTTCAACGGGTGCACTGAGTGACATGCACCCAGCAGTGTTGGTAACGATGGATGGAAACTAGTTCCGTATCTTAACGTCGAATAAAAAGTGCGAGGTTACCATCTGTGCTAACTTAAATTATTGTCCTCGCTTTGTGTGTTTTTTTGTAATACACAGAGGTGTAAAAATGAGTTGATTTGTATAACATTTACTTTTTTAAAGATCATTTAACAGTTTCACTTGACCGACGCACGAATAAAGGGACGAAGTCCATGGCAATGCTAATTTTACAATAGAAAACGTACACACAAGTAGATCTGAAGCAGAGTGCTCATTTAACTTCGAACAACCTATAGGCGTGTGCGTATATACATGTGCCTATGCTTATATGTATATTTAATATGCCAGCAAGTGTAAAGTAGTTTCAGATAGGTTGCTACGGGCCTTCTGCCGACTGTATAGTATTTACGGTTACATGCCGTTCACGGTAAAGTGAGCACTTTCGAAGCCCTAGTTACTTCTTTATTTCAACCAATCGATATCCTTCCACCACTTATAAATGTAACTCCTGCCATGCGAGTAATAAACACAGTGCATACATTCACCCTAGCCAAAATAAAAAATCCGAGGCCGCAATGAAATGTGTTTATCGATTATTGTGTGTGACGAAACAGCTTCAAAAAGTGCTCACTTGACCGTGAACGGCCTATACTTAGAAGAGCTCGGGTCGAGCATGGCGTTAGAAGAAGCAGTATAAAGGAAGGAGGGAATGTATTGTTTACGGCCAAAGAAAAACGCTTCCTATGTTCTTGAAGGCCTGTAATCTCATTAGCCGGCTTTTATGGCGTTTTAGGCGCACGCTTCAGCGCGCGACGCCGAGAATTTTTTTTTCTTTTTATCTCGAGGTGACATGTTTTGCCCGGGAAATATATTTTTTTTTCGTGTTTAAATTTTTCTCTCCTGATATTCTACTGGCTGGCGTTATTAGAGGTATGGCAGGCGACGTCATTATTTTCCATTCTCTTAACTTTTTTGCTTTTTTTTTTTTTTATAAAAGAGGTAGGGATTGGACATAACTCGCTATTAAAAAATATCTGAAGGAAATTACCGACAAACCACGCACAAATTAAAGCTACCCCCCCCCCCTCCTTTTTCGTTGTATTGGTAGGGTATTTTGTGATTTCGTTACACGTCACGTAGATAAATTTATTGAATTGCCAATTCACTTAAAATATTATTCACCAAGGTTTTTTTTTTTTGGCGTTGAAAATGAGAATTTTTAACTTAAAACTGTGATTCGTATAAATAAAAAATTATTTCAACACAAGTGTTGGTTTCATCTAAGTGTTTGTTACAAACACCTTAGATGAAATTACACGTTGAATGAGCGAGTGGAGAGATTTGGGCGACTCTTAAAGAGTACATGGCTCCGAGATTTTCATCGCTCCTACGCGCAAAGCGTGCAGTGTTTCCGTCGTGAGGCTGTGCTGTGCAAATGAGATCTGTAACATGGGGGGGGGGGGGGGGGTTATTACACGAGATGAAAGTCCACAGATTAAACTACGCCCGTATCTTTGTACTTTACTCTTACCGCTTAAGAAAACTTGACAGGCAAACTTTAAAGATGCTGCATTTAACACTTAATATGAAAAAAAATTAATAAATATATATATAAATAGGGGCATAGATAATTGTTTTTTTATCTTCGCTGACAAAGTCTTATTTGCAGTGCATTTGTTTACCGGGATACGCGTATTCGCGCAAACAACTACAAAAAAAAACCGTGGGTCCATCTCACTCTTTACATCGAGGGTGAAACGAGGCGTGGAGCAGCGCCGGAACGAAAGGGCGGGGCAAACAGGAAACCCCGGAGAAAACACCCGCCGACCAGCGGCATCGTCCGGCACGACACCCACCTGCGACACTCCGGGGGCGAACCCACCGGGATTCGAACCCGTTTGGCGTGCGTGCGAGGAGAGTAGTCTAACCACTGCACCACCGCGGGGCCCTGACATGACTTACCTGCGGTAACGGTTTAATTTCTGGATATTTTGACTTCAAATTTTGTCTCGAAAGTTAGAACTGAAATACGGGCCAAGAAATATTCTTCGTGTCATTCTAATAATGTAAACAATTTTTTTTAGAGATGTATCCTAATGTATTCATTTTGTTAAATTTCGAGATTTGAATTTGTGTGTGTACTTATAGGCTGTTCACGGTAAAGTGAGCATTTTTGAGGCCCTAGTTACTTTTTCGGTATCAGCAATTTTTTTTTATTATTCCACCACTTTTTAAAATAAATATTGCCATATAAGTAATAAACATATTGTATATATTTCACTAGATTCGAAATTCAGCACCTAAGGTTACAATAAAATATATTTATTGCCAATTATTCCAAATGAGAGGGCTTCAAAAACTGCTCACTTTAACGTGAATAGCCTATATACCTGTATATACTCGTTTCATTAATTTTTGGAAAGTAACTTTCTTCTACTGTCGTACTTTTTAGAGACTTATAGTATTTTATTTGACAAATAAAATGGACGTGATTCACGAAACTTACAGAAATGCACATAAGCGACACGCACGAGTGAATTTTTTTACGAGCTTGAAATGTTTCAATTATTAATACATGTTGTTTGGAAATCGACTGGCGCATTTGCGGTGTGCGTTGGGAGCAAATCAAAATTACGTGTGAATTTGTGGCCACCGAAGTGGTGTTTTTCGTTATAGCGCTAGACAAGTGATTGGCTTAATTTTGCTAGATTCGTGCCTATAGCAACGGCGTGTTTCGCTTGACACCGGTTGGTGGGTTCTTGTGTGTTGTGTTACATGCTAACGTTAGCTCGCAGAGTTTTTGAATTATGCGGTCGCAAAAACAATACGTGGGCGCGTCTGTGAGAAACTTTTACGATCATTAATGTATGCACATCTTCTTGCAGTAATAGTCAGAACCATTCTGACACTATCACTGAAAGATGTATATGGCGGCTCTGCCCTGCTCCTCGTTCTCAGGAAAAAAAATAAGTGTAAAATTTCAAATTACAAAATATTCCTGTTTCAGTATATTTTTACTCATGTAATGCGTGAACATGGGTTTAAAAAATAGAAAAAATTGGTTTTGGCTGTGTTGGGGACATGGCCGTTTGTTTCGTGTGAATACGTCTACGTTGACGCGCTCGGACGCCTTGATGTTTATTTCACGTTCCCGGCACCGCTTCACTCGATCATATGGGGTTTCGTGGGTATCACTGGATTGCTTTTGAGATGCTCTTTCCAACCGTATACTATTTATATATTTCGGCGTGACTTTTTGACGAGTATAGGCCGACATTGTGTTACGTTTTCTTAGTTTCTTTACATTAAACTCGTACAATTTCACCACAACCACGCCACACAAATGTTTTTATACTCGCAATCGATTGATCTTGACGAGAGCTGTCGATTGAAACTTAAACGAGCGTCGTAGCTTCTCCTAGTCGAAAGTTATACTATGCGGAAGTTATGAGACGCCGCGAAACGAACTCAAAATTGCGCCGTCTTCTCCCCCCCCCCTCCCGGATCACAAGGCTTCGCGGTCTTCACTCAACGTAACATATTCTTTGATCCTTTGGCAATCGAGTGGTGTAATTGAATTTTGAATGTAGACGATATATTCGGAGCTGCAATGCCAAACTGTATCCCCCGATTTAGTTATCATCGGATTTTCCGGATTGCCGCCCACCATGGTCGTAAATTTAACGACGTATACACGTAAAAATAATTTTATCATGACCCTTAGCAGGGTGTGTTGTGTAGGTGTGTGAGGCCCCCGGGGGGGGGGGGGGAACTCCACTTCGTTGTACCCCGTTTACACGGCCTACGATGCGATATGCAGTGGACATGAGTAGGTAAATTTAAAAGTTAATACGTTAGGCCAGACACAAAAATATTCCATTTTTTCGTTGCAACGTACAAATGGTATATGTCTGGAAGTATACCAAGCGTCAGTATAAGGCTGCCTCATATGCCGGGACCAATTAAAATGTATTGGCGCTCGATGTTGATATGAGTAGTTGTGTATGATACTAGGCAATCCAGGATGAACAAGGGTTGGTATCTGTCACGTGTCAGGTACTCGTCTTGGTCTTATTGTACGGAGTTTTCTACCCCCTACAGTGTAGAACATCAAAGTTCCTGGTGCTGCAAAAAGCGCCGCAGTGCAAGGCGACAAAGGGACCTGAATGTAGCGGAGATGTCAGCAGTCGCCCAATTCATAATGGACAATAAAAATTCTTCAAAAATGAAAGAAAATTATTTAGCAGAAAACAACTACAATGAGAACATATTAGGTTGTTAAATATTCCGTATTCTCAGTGCGCCATTTTTTTTTTTTTTTTTTTTTTACTGTCTTTAATGTTGTTATTAACTGCAGAGCTGAGCAAACGTTCTTAAACTTCTTGATTTCAAATAGCCCTTTGATATGATGTCCATTTTGCCGGACTTTAAAACCGTTTCGAAAATACAAGCTAAGACATTATTTTCATGTAAGTTATGCTAATTTTTACAATCTCAAGTTTGGTTTTCATAAAAATTGGTAAAAACCAGCTTTATCAGTAACAATAACGTCACACAGTTATAGCATAATTACATCTTTATGACAAGTAAAATATATTAGTTTCACCCACGAACTCCTGACTAAAAGTTCAATGATCCCCAGGAGTCAGCGGACCACAATTTAAGGGTACATGGTCCCGGGAGCTTTATCACACGTTCAAGGCCAGAAGCAAAGGGAGCGATACGGGCGACACTAGCAGGCACGTCTAGCGCCGCATCGCCCCTACGTACAAGGTGTGTAGTGTTCCTGTCGTGATGCTGCACTGTGAAAATTAGATCTGTAATAGTGGGACTTCATTACACGCGATGAAAACCCACAGTTGTAACTACGCCCTTACGGTTTTTCTCTTTTTCTCCTATCTCTTACGGAAAATGAACAGCCAAGTTCTAAATATACAATTTTTATTTTATTTTTACAATTTTTTAATACAATCTAATATGATTAAAGTAAAACCTTAAGGGCTCAGATGATAGGTTTTAATCTTTTCTGTAGAAGAAGTTGGATATCCAGCATGTTTATTTACTGAGAGACACATAAAGTTGCGATCAGAGAGTGGAACAAAAATATTTCAGGACTACTAACTCTCTTAGAATAGCTGGTGTGTGGGAACAGTTTCAAACTCCATACGTGGGTACAGTCAAGAAGTCTGTGACAGCAGTCATCTTGTGTCGCCTGGTATAGCCCGTCTCACGCTTAGATTGCAGTACGGGGCTTATGGCGCTCACTGTTGCCAGATTGCTTCAGCTTTGTGACGTAACTGGCAAGCTGAGAAACAAATCGGCGGTGAAAGACACGGCATGATTAAGAGAATTTCTATCTGTTTGCCTTCCTGCCAACTCGTAAAGGAATCCAATCCTGCGACGCAAAGCTAAGCGGCTCCTTTGAAACCGAAGCCTGTGAGAAGCCCTATCATTGTGATTGGACAGCGCGCACGCAACATGTTTTCTTTTTCGAAGTAGCGAAAAAATAAATTATCGGGCAACAGCGGCCGCAGGAACAAGGACAGCGTTAACGACAGAAATCGTGCATTGGAAAGAGAGAGAGAGTGTGTGTGTGAGATTGTCCATTACGCCGCACACTGCAGTCTAAGAGTGAGACTCTATATAGAGCTGACTGGCGACGACTGCAGCCGTCTCCAATGGTTCATCAGTTTGTTGCCTGGAAGAGGGGGGGGGGGGGGTGTTAGGGAGCCCGGTCGTCCCTTATTTCATTCCTATAACTGCTCGCTTCTCCCGTGGGACCGGCCATCCCTCCCCTAACACACGTCATACATCAGTCCGCTATCGATTCCACTTGTCTGCTTTTCTGATTTAGCAGCGCCGTTCATTCTCGCTCGCATTTTGCCGATCGTATCTGGCGCCGTGGTCATCGCCGTACCAACCTCGAATTATCTGCCGCTCCCTTCCCCTCCTTTAATCCCGTTTGCGTTTTGTCGTTCTTTCGGCTTATTCCAGTACAGACCCCCCCCCCCCCCTTTAATCAAGTTGTGATTTCGACAGCCGGATCGCGGTAGTATAGTGGTCAGAACGCAATGGCGGGAAACCCTCTACAGAACTGGATAAGCTAGTAGGAAAAACTACGACTCGTGCCTGACGATTCAGTTCCGTCTAAATATCTTCTGCACAATGGCATATTCTCAATTGTAAGCTATGCAGTACCTACCTTTATTATTTTGCTTATTGGCGGTAGAGAAATGATTTCCAATTAAGACGCTTCTCACACTGTCAACTGTCTTCAGAAACATTCAGTTCAGTGTGTTTCACTTTAGTAACAGGACTACTATAAAGATATATTTTTCTTCATGGCCTAAAAAAAAAGGAATTTTTCTCTGTGTGTGCGTGCGTGTGTGATCTACAGGCCCTATCACGGGAAAAGTCGAAAAGGGGAAAGGGGGGGGGGGGGGGCTGCAACATGGCCATTTGGCCCTGGCCTTACTTCATACACTTCATAGAGAGCCTCAAATTTAGGATATGGACTTCACATTTCAAAACAAAAACAGAAACATTAGTTAAATTAATGAGTTTAGTGTTCTCATTAAATTTGGCTTAATTTTGTTAATAATGTAATTATTTTTAAAAATGCGCGACTACTAAACGTGTTTGGGCATTTATTATTATTTTTTATGTGTGAGAAAGGTTCTCGAAAGTTTAAATGACCTAGTAGGCCTGCATCGACCTCTGAAAGGGTCTGCTGAAATGAAATGTGCGTTGTTTCCATAGATCACATTGGACGCGCGTTGAATAGTTTCGTAGAAATACGAGTAGAGTCTATTTGCGGTTTATTCACACTTGAATCACACTTTGTCAAATCATTCCATGAATAACGCGTTTGGTTCTTCCCCAAATATGTCACGAATAACGTGCTATTTATACTTATGTTAAAGTGAAAGTACCTCAATTGTTACGTGCCGGCGCTTTGCATCACCCGAGCGAGCGAATAGTGCATGGAGGACAGAGTAGTGATATGATAGCGGGCGGCGTACAAAGAATGTTTGATTTGACAGGCGAGCGATAATCCTACCAAGGTTCCGAGTTATGAAGGCATCCCGCCGCGGTAACCCTTTGGCGGCTCGCGCGCTCCTGACCTTCGGCGCATAGAATTTCTGTGTTGATCTGAAGAATTTTCTGGTTTACTGACCCCGGTTCTCTCAGCGTGACTCAGGGTGTGTCCAACCTTCCAGATCAAGGCCAGCGATAGCATAAAAGTGCGACGAGCCTCCGGGTTTGGGCGATTGCGCGGCATTAAGCGATAGACGGCGAGCGAGAAGAGCAACGAGTGGCGCCAGAAGTGACCAGCGGGAGGAAAATCTGAGACTGCGAGCATCAGAGCAGTGAAGTGTGCGACTGGCAGGCTGGACTATTGGACTGGATTGCGCGAGTGAAAGACATTACAAATTATGACAACAGACAGCCTGAACATGTGTTAATGATGAGTGTGAGTTAATCGACTATAACCGAACAGAGAAATTGAGAAGGACTTTAATTAGAGTTGAGATAGACATTAAATACTGCGATCATTAAGAAATAAAATAGTAACAGTGGAGCTAGATATACTGATGCTTTAAATAATAGCTGTATCAGTAAATTAAAATCACATTTAGTTATTTTATTTTTGTCGAGACACTCATCCCTCAGGAACTCGGGTATGCCCCTCAGGCGTCTTGTATCATTTTTGGTTTAATTAATTCATATTTATATTTTATTTATAAATTATATTTTATTTATAATTGATATAAATATAATAGTGCTGGTAAAGCCTAGTAAGAAATAGTTCTTATGCAAAATAGTATCACACTGAGTGCTCACGAATGGAGTGCGTTGTCCATTTGGTGTAATTTCCTAGGCTCGGTTAACCTTTGTTTGCATGAAGTGGGGGAATATCCGGAAGTAGAACTTAAGCAGGGCCTCAGAAATATTTTGAAGTGACCTTGAATGGAGCATATATTTCAAACACTCTGCAACGTACTCGAAGCTCCAGGATCGCGGTGATCGCGGCCTTCTGTCGAGGTGGGGGGGGAGGGGGGGTGGCTTGCCTGACATCCTCGGACAGCAGGCCTGGTGTGACGACGGCACGGCAGTTGACCGCAGCTTGTCACAGTGTCGAGATTCGCGGAGGTGCAGCGTGTGTGGTATTTAACTGACACCGCAGTGGGCGTCGTTAGCGCGGCGCTACTGCAACTGCAGCATTCCTGTCGAGACCCCGAGGTGTGTGCGTGTGTGTCGACGTGGCATCACGCATCTCCCCCCTCCCCCCAACCTAGTGACGCCCTCTGTCATACACCCCTTATTTTTTAAATCGAAAATGAAGCAGTTTTCACCCAAAAGCAAACAAACTTAAACCAAAATCGAGCAATGTTCTCAACTACTAGAAGCAGCTATTCCAGGTCATATATTCTATTTATCAGCGAAGTGGAATAAAACTATTTATATTTTTCACTTAGATAATAATCAAATTTTATTTATTTTCTTTTAATGTATTGTACTGTTTATAAAATAGTTACTACTAAGCGTATTTCACATAATGACTTAGTCGTTATTAAGAGGGCTACAAAAATAGCTTGCAGTGAGACTTTTGTTGCTGGCAAAGGAGATACTTTAACTTCTGAAATAATAAAAAAAAAAAGTATCTGAATATAATGATGATTTGAAGACTACAAGAGGACTATTCGTAAAGCATAAAGTTTATTTTATTTATTTTTACTACTAAATTATAACACTTGGTGCTTGTAGTGTAATAAGGTCACCAAAAGTAATAATATAAAAATTGAAAATACAAAAATGGGCGATTAGTTCAGAAAAGTATATGTTCGATATGTAATTCAAATAAATCAACATGAAAAAAAATAGCCCAATGTAAGAGAAGGTATAATCAATGGTATATAAACCAGCGAGAAGAAATTTACCCAGAAGAAATGTAATTTTGTATAGTATTGACGATTTATGGAAAATCGATCTTGTTTAAATGGATACTGGTAATTTGATAGGCATATCACATATAAATAATGGATATAAATATATTATGACAATTATTAATGTTTTCTCAAAATATGCATTTGCTATACCAATAGAACAACACACAATGTAGAAATTGGTTTAGAATCTATATTAATTAAAAGAAAGCCCATGATATTATAAGCTATAATGGGTCCGAAATTTTTTAATAAAATATTTAATAAACTTATGCAATAATATTATATCAAATCATTATTCTTCTTTTAGCGAATTGAAAGCAAGTGTTGTTGAATGATTTAATTGCACAATGAAAAATAACATGTGGAAGAGATTTTCTTTGGATGGAAATTATAAGTGGATCAATATACACTATCTAGCAAAAAGTAATTGGGCATCCGTGAAGATAGGTAATTCGGTACGTCAGTTGACTTGTGTTCCACGGCCTTCGGTGTAGGACCGCTGGTGTTTGTCCTTGGTAGTATGAACACAGAGGCCTATTGTAACATAGTGAAATGCTCCCAACATTGTGGCGTTTTTACGGAATGGACCCGTGTTACTTCCAGGATGGCAATGCCAGGGGCTATGTTTCAAGGACTTCTATGCAGTGGTATGCCGACAACAATGTTCGCCGATTGGACTGGCCCGCCCAGAGCCCCGACCTCAACCCTATAGAACATCTTTGGGACGAATTGGATCGCCGGGTGAGGGCTCGTCAGGCGCGGCCAAAATCCATTGCTCAACTCATGGAATTATTGCAAGAGGAGTGGCGACGAATCCCTGTGGATATCCTGCAAACATTCGCAGAGAGCATGCCAGACAGGTTGGCTGCTGTTATAGCCGCAAGAGGTGGCCCTACGAGATTCTAATGGGGTGACAACCACCGAGCAAACATTGTGGACAGGTGCCCAATTACTTTTTGGTAGATAGTGTATTAGATGAATTAGTGAAAGAATACAACAATACAAATAACAGAACTATCGGCATGAAACCCATTGAGGTTAATAAGGTCAATGAAAAAAATTTAATGCAAACAAATTTTTTAGACATTCTTACTAAACCGAATCTGCAAGCTAAATACAAAGTTGGTGATATCGTTCGTGTGAGCAAACCAAATAAAATTTTCGAGAATGGTTATACTGCTAATTGGTCTACAAAATTGCTTACTATTTGTAAAGTTTTAAATTATGGTGTTCATACTTACAAATTCAAGGAATCTAAACGAAAGGAAATAATGGGCACTTTTTATGAGCATGGAATTATGAAAACAGACTACCCAAATTAATATTTGGTCAAAAAAAGTCTTAAGAACTAAAGGCGATAAAATTTATGTAAAATGGTTAGGTTTTGATAACACACACAACTCATGGATTAATAAACAGCAGTTTTGTGATTTTGTAAATTTCAAATGCGAAAACGAAATGCTCATCGTTTTAACACCTGTTTTAAGGATTGTTTTAACGTAAACATGTTTTTCAAAAATATTTAAAATTTAATAAAGTTTTAATTTTATTTCTGTACTGCCCATCGTTAATTTTTCTAATCAAATCTAATGTAATAAATCCACAATCTTCGTCCCAGCATTTTGAGCATGTATCTTTAAATTTCTCATAGGGCTTGTCCCCACCAACAAAATCATTGTAAATATGCTTTAAGTTTGTGTCGTCCTGTCTAAAAATACACAGGAAATTAGTATTATCTCTTACCAATTGTTTTGGAATTTTTGAATAAGTTAGAGCTAAATAAAATACATCCATATTTTTATGTCTTCCTCTAGTAAAATAATCGCGAATAATGTACTGATTTTTCCAAAATAACATAATCAAATATAATTAGAGAGCCGTATTCACATTTGTCTAAAGGGAGCATTTCCATAGTGTTATTTAAAAAAAGTATGCCATTTTTTATTTAATTTTTAGTATTTTGGATGCCTCATCGATATCACTTTGTAACTGAATATATCTGGGCTGGTTTAAACTTTAAACTTTTTGAGCAAACATACAGTTTACTCAAATTTATCCATCCTAGCTTAAGAATAAAATTAATTATCAAATTAATTTTTGCACAATTGCTTGGCCTGACTATTATTGCTCTAATATTATCAGGTAATAGTTCTCCATTCTTTTTAATTTTGATAGTTCTTCGGAAATTAAGACACTAACACTCCAATCAACATTAGGTTGCTTTAGCTGTCGCTTTGCCATTTAAATAAGATAATTTTTATATAAATGGATAATAAAGTATTCAAGTTAACTGCTAAAAGCTCTGTTCTAAAGCAGAAACTTCATTATGATATCGTCCATAATGAAGAATGGATTGCTTTGGTCAATTTTCATACAATATTTTTAGTACTTAAAAAAAACAGTATTACTATAACAACAATGGAAAAATTGTGCCCTGTTGTTGATAAAAATGAAGCTATAACTATTCCCAGAGGCCAATACAATGTTAACTATTTGAAAGAAACTATAAATTCGATTGAGCCATTTTCAACAAATAACATTGAATTAACAGCAGACAGTGTGAAAAATAGAATATCTATCAAATCTAAGTTTGATATTCTTAGTTTTGAAAGAAAATTAACTATTGAAAAAGACAAAATTGCATTAGGCACTAAATTTCCTCATTTTAATCCATTCAAAACAATAAATGTCCACTGTAATTGGGCATATGGAATGTTTATAAAGTATGACGAGTCTAACCATTTAGACCCTGATATAATAACTAGTTTTCCATCAAAAACTGTGTTCGGTTTTGGAGGATATATAATTTATGAACCTGCATATCCAATTTTATATCAAATTAACAATGAGTGATTTAGTCGCATTGTTTTAGAAATTAGAGACGAAAATGGCAAAATGATTGATTTCGATGGTGTTGATATCGATATTCTTTTAGAAACGAAAGATGTGTAAGATTCTCTACTTCGATAACCATATGGCACTTTATCTATTTTATTTTCTAGTATAATTCTCTTGTGATTATTAGGACTTAATGCTATTTTATTAACTTCTATTGTATATATTTCAAGCTTTTCACTTATTAAGTTCATTGTTCTATATTGTATTTTTTCGTTAAACAAGCAATTATTATAAACGTCAAACGTTATTCGCTTGTTAACTACACATTTCTTTACTCCTTTAGATCTTTCATTTTCTTTGTCGTCAACTCTATATGCATGCATGTTTGCTCGAAAATCAACAAATTCTTTCATTATTTTCCCATTACATTCATCTTTCATTTTTCCTGAAACTTTTTTATTTATTTGAGGCATGTTATATATATTGTCATTCGGGTAATCACTTGTATCAAATTTGTCTAACATTGTTTTCATATCATCGTAAAAATCTTGTTTTTATGTTATAAATGTACGAATCGGTATCTTGATAACATAATTCAATTTTATTGCGATATTTTGGTTTCATCACTTTATAATGGAAATCATACATTATCTCTTTCGATATGTCTAAAGTTGACATGGCGACATAAATATGCTTATTAAAATTTACATTTGTTTTATTCATATGTATAGCTGCAAGGTTTTCATTAAATATAGTACGTTTATTAAAATCTTGTTTTATTATTCATTTTTCACATTTTTATTCGTTTGCTATTAGTTTTATATCCACTCTGTTTCTTATATTTTCCATAGTTTTGCCGAACAAAGAATTATTCATCAGCTTATAAAAATCTTTTTCAAATCATTTTTAGCATTAGTTCTCATCTCTATATTCAAATCTATATATTTCTTCAACCAATCAGACAGATTAGACTTCAATATTCTATGTATTTTGGTAAGTTTTAATCCACTCTTTAGGCATTGTTTCAAATTACATACTTTTCTTTTTAGTGTAAACTTGTTAATAATTTAGACTGCTTTGCTTTTGGAACTACCTTATTTTATGAACAAATGGTAGATCTTTATGCAAATTATGCAGTTCTTGTGGATATTCTAAATCATCTTCTAATATATAACCTTTATTATAATCATCTTCCAAATTATGTTCATTGTAAAAATTAAGTTCTCTATAATTCACCCATTCGAAACCACTATATGGTAAATATTGAGACATTGCCCAGCCATATAAATTATTAGTATCAAGATATGCTAAATAGTTGGGCTCTTGATTAGAGTCAAAATCATCTAAATATTTAATATATTTGCTTTAACATATCACTAACAGCATTGTGATATTCCACCTCTAATACCTTTTTCCATCATTAAAATCATATTATATTCGTGTAATAAATCTAATTGTTGTTTAGTCATTTTTAACATTGCTTCCCATAATAAGCCTGGTGCTGTGAAATACCATACTGGATCTAATTCATATAAATTTATACGTGTGTTCCTTAAATTTTAAAAAATTTTCTGATAACAATAAAACATAACTTTTAAATGTAAATCTCTATTAACCAAGATTTTTGATTAAATTGATTCCATACATGTTTTGCATGCTCATAATCGTCGTCAGTTATATTTACCATTGTTGAGGTTTTAAATAAGTATGTACCTACTTACATTCTGAAAGATACCAACGGAGATGAAATAAAAGGCAGTTTTTATGAATATGAAATTATGAAAACTGACTATCCTGATGAATATTTGGTTGAAAAAGTTTTATAAACAAAATGTGATAAAATTTATGTATGATGGTTAGGTTTTGATAATTCACATAACTCTTGGATTAATAAAACAGATGTTTTGTAAATTACAATACTATTATGTATTTATCTTTTTCCAAAAATGCAACATAAAAACATGTTTTTAACTAATATAAAACACTTCAATGTTCAATCAACCTCGTTCATCATTAGTTTACAGAGGTTTATTTTCTTTTCAAAAATACAAAAGTGTTTACGAGCAACTTAATGCCAAAGCCAGTGACTCAATTTTGTTATTTTTCAGGCCTAATTTAGCACAAACAAAACTCCACTGGAGTTTCCCCTCACTTCACCACCAGCCGGATTATTTTTTATATTTTATTTTACTAGCGAAGTGAGGAGTTTTGTTTTTTTAATTATTTCTATATATTTCATATGTGGTACCCCTACCCATATGATGCTGGCACATTACATCATATGGAGAATACTCCAGATGCATAAGCAACAGGGCTTATGCATCTGTTGTATTACAAGTGTAGTAAGGAGAGCATTTTTTTTTTGCTGGGAACTTATGGGTACCACTTAATTTACATCAATGCTAATACATTGCTGTATGACTGGGGTTTCGAACCTATGACCTTTGAGTTACAAGACATGCACTCTACCACTCAGCTATGGTGGTCGTGTGAGCGGCAAGGCGATAAAAATGCTGCATGCTTTGAGCTGAAGCCTGTTATCAATAGTCACGTAGTGTGTCCCCCTATGCTGTGAGGAGATAGCTGTAAAAGCCTTTTGTGCAATGCCTCGTGGCGAGTTCGCAGCAGCGAGTAGAGATAGCAGTACAATCGTGCTAACACTTCCTGTCACAGACAGAGCTCGATGTCTCCGACAAGGAAAACTGTACATATATGCTTCTTCCTGTTGCTGGAAGATCGCGCAGCAGTCGCCGCAGTAGATAACAGAATAGTTAATCTTTATATTTCACAAATATGCATATTGTAGTTTTCACCCCATCTTTATAATTAGATACTTTCTATTTTCTGATTTTAAAAGATTAAGTATCGCTTCTGTAAACATCAAAAGATTTACTGTAATCAGAAAAAATAAGATTAGCAGTAGTTATTTTATAAACAGTACAATCCATCAACAAAGTAAAGAAAATTAGATTAATATCTAAGTGGAAATTATTATTACTTTTATCCCACCTTACAGATAAATAAAATATGTGTGATTTTTTCTTCAGCTTTCAAGTTAATTAATGCTGTACAATTTTTCACAGTTTCTCTGGTTAAATTTTGCAATTTATCAGCCTTTTCTTTATCGAAATATCTTTTGAGTACATCATCTCCATCTATAGGATCAATCAGACTAGTAACTCTACAATGCTGAAAAGAAATATAATTGTTTGTATAAGTAAAATCTTTACTTATTTGATCTTGTTAAGCAGAAGAAATAGTATTGAATTTCGAATCTACTTCCTTTTTTAATGTCTGTTTTGCATTATTTATTCGATTTATACTATCAGCAATAGTGTTACTGAATTGTTAATGTATATCTTCTTTTAAAGCGTAATCAGCTATTTGTTTTTCGAAATATCTTTTATTGACTGCATCTTTATCATCACTGGAATCATCTATATTAACAAGTCTATGATGAAAAAAAGAAACATAAGATTTTGTATAATCAAAATGGGCGTTAGTTTAATTTGTAAAGTAGAAACACTTGAATTGCATTGTGAATTTACATATGTTTTTAAAAGCATAAGCACTAATGTCAAAAACTTTATTTAAAGATTTGATTAATGGTTTCCCAAATATATCTGCCATTTAATAATATAGAAATTATATCATTACACTTAAATCCTATCGAAAAAAGGTGAAAAACAATTAAACATAGATGCCCACATATAACTGAATTAAAATTCTGAATTTGATCATGATTGTAATAAACATTTCTTTTTTTTAAGTAATTGGTTAAATTAGTAGGAATGTTACCTCCAAATGAATCAAAATAGTGAACATCGTTGTTTTCTTAAAAATAACGAACGCAGTGAGTCCCTGGATTTGCTGAAATATCAAAATTTACCACAGCACATTCATTTTTGAGCATACTTTTCAGTAATTTGTCAATCATACAAACATTTCAGAAATGCTTAAATTTAATAATTTTACATATTTTTCAATATCGGTATTAGATAGTGGGCATACATTCAAACAATTTTTGGCCTTCCTCATTTTTTTTTGTTGCTATTAATCATTTTCCACCCTTGTTTTCCGCTACCAAATTGTGTGTCTGTTGTTGTTCTAGTTCATTTAATATTTTTTCTAGTTTGTTCAAAAGAATTATAAATTACAGTAGCTCCACCGGCTAAGCCGCCAGCTAAACCACCAAGTACACCTAAAGCAGCAAGTACGAGGGGAATAATTCCTCCATGATGTAAACCACTTCCAGATTTATCTTTGGTCATCTTTTTGACTGTTTGCACTGGTAAAGTTCATTTGAAACTTTTGCCTTCTTTCCATTTTTTTATTTTTCCTCTCGATTTGATAATTTGTTAACAAATTGATCTATACCTAAATCTTTTAATTCTTCGAAGGGAATATCGAAAGTTATATATATATATTCAATAAACCATTTTAATTCCCCAACATAATTTTCTTTTTGTAAACATAGTTGAGGCAACAGCAGCAGAAGCAATTTTTTTTCTGCGATTGGAGTATTTTTACCTAACATGATCTCTTTTGCTTCTTTTTGTAAAATGTTATCAGTATTATGTCTAGATTCTAAATCTTTATGGTCTCTGTAAGCAATATCGTGATATTTGCATGCTTCATCTAGTTTATTTACTGCTGTGTCACCTCTTTCTAATCTTTCGTTAAATTTTGTAAATGGGCTGCAATAATTATAACCAGGCAAAATGCACTTCAGGCAAATTTATATTATTTAATTCCGAATTTACAATACCTTTGCCATGGTGTTAAGAATTCCAAAATGAGTGTGGAATCACATCTAAAACACTTATAAGATATGGAATTCCTTTTGGATTATTAACAACAAAATCAGACAATTTATTGTTTAGCATATTCATTATGTTTACGTTTCATTGTAATAATTTTTATTTCCAGCATTTTCTTCGCAATGAATAACTAATAATCTGTCAGCCAATTTTCTAACATCATCCATCCAAATATATTCGTTGGCAAATATTGTTTTTTTATGCCATCAGTTCTAGGAGAATTTGTAGAACTTTTTTTTTTGTGTATTTAACTCTGATCTTAATTCACTTTAATATGGTCTTATATACTCATCAAAAATTGGTTTAATTATATGATTATACTTCCAACCTTCACTCGGAGGTGGATTTTTATAAGGTTCATATTGTTGGAATCCAGCATTGATTGTTTTAACAATATCCACATAATTTTCATAGTCATTAACAGTGTATTTACCCTCAAGAGCATCTTGTGAATTTTCTGTTAACAAATTACAAAGTCCTGGTGTTAATTCATATTCTTTATCCTTAACAGATAGTGTATCCTTATTTATCGTTACTTTTGTATCACCAATGTAAAAATCTTGGTCAATTCCACATAAACCAAATTTTTCATTAATAACATTTATTCTTTTCGCAATTTCTATTCCGAGATTTATAGTAGAAACACCTGCTATAGGTGGCAAATCTTTTACTGGAATAATACTCATTTGCTCTTCAAAATTAGGAGATTCTTGTTCTGCAAATAATTATCTTTCAAACTGTGTTTCTTCTGGTGTTGTTGGATAAACAAAATTTTTTATTGCTGCTGGAACTAATGCTGTTATTAAATTTTTGTTTTCTTCACTTTTTATATTTTATTTTACCAATATTTTGTAATTCGTCAATTAATGGTAGTTCTTTCTTCTTCTTATTTTCTTGATATTATTTTTCATGACACTTTTATATTTTTTATTTCTTTCAGTGAGTAATTCAACTCGAGAAACTCCCTTCGATTCTGCCATTTATATATAAATTTTTTACTTATAAATGAGTTATAAAAGTATTGAGAACTTCGAGAGGCAAACTTTTCTCCCAACTGATCAATCTGGGAGAAATTTAAATGTTTACAATAATAGAATTGAATTTTATATTCCTATAGGAAATGGCTTTTATTTCCCAAATGATGCTTATGTTTATGAGCAATTTAGTTTACTAAAGAGAGATAAGTTTGGAGATGATGCAAAATATGTTGAAGACTATAATTGATGTTTGTTCAAACTTTTTTCCTTTTCAGTTTCCTAGAGTAGAAATTTCATAACATGGAAATATTATTGAAGCTGTTGATAATCCAGGTATGACATAAACAATAATGAATGCTTTATTAAGATCACCAAGTGAACAGAATTATTTAGAATTTACTGATGTTGATATTCATTATTGAGAAAAATCTGTTTCTAATGATAAAATTACAAAAGAGGTTAAAACTGTTTCTTGTGTTAAAACAAATGATATAATCTATCCGCTTAGATATCTGTTTGGTTTTATTTGTGATAACTATGAAGTTTATTGGAAACGTGGCTATAGAATTACTTTTTTTCGTAATAAAGATGATAAAGTTACGAAACATCGTCGTGGTCCTGGTGAAATTGTTATTGAAAAATTAGAACTCATTTGGCGTATTGTTGAATATGAATTGAACACGGCCATTGCAATTAAAGAAAAAAATTGATGAACCTAAAATGCCTATTAGTTTTGATTATTGGCAATTTAAAAAAAAAAGAAGACCCTAAAGGTACAACTTTTAACTTTGATATAAAAGATCAGTTTAATAATTTTTTAATTCGATATGCTTGATTTTGTAACTAGGTTTTCAATTTAATAGAAAAAATCGTGCTGAACAGCATAAACACACTGCTATGTTTGATCATTGTAATGTGAGAAACATTTATGTTAAAAACGGTAGAAATGCAATTTTTCCTAAAGAAAACTGGAATCTAGACATTGCAAACGGTGTTTGTCTTAAACAATTTCTTGCTTATCATGATTTTAGAAATTCAAAAACTAAACTAGATACATACTATAGAAATAATGAATTTTATTATAAACCAACTGTAAACTTTGATGGTGATATTAATTACTATTCATTTTGAAGGTGACATCCTTTATATGTTATTGATTGTTCATACAGAAAAACAACCAGAGTTAACTAAAGAAGAAACATTAAAATTTATGTTGATTTTAATACGGCTGTTGAAGCAGGTACCATTTGTAATGTTGTTTTAATTAGTAAACAAAATCTTACTTATGATTATTTGAAAGAAAGAATTATTGAAGATTTATAAATTTTTAACATTATTAAATGGAGGAATCAACCAATTGTTCCGGTAGTTTAAAGCAATTTT